>JARYHS010001113.1:4046914-4236499 GCA_031002005.1 Vandiemenella viatica | reverse complement strand
TTCTGCATCCAGCTACGAGCGGCTCTATACCAATCGGCATAGAGCCACTAAAACCGTTCAGCTACCGTACGAAGGCTATTTTAGAACATTACGGATTCGAGCTTCCCTAGTTTTATCGCCAGGGTTGGAGTAAATCCCCTCCCTGGCTTTTAAAGAGGCCAGATTAATTTTAGAACTGTCACGGCATAACAAACTGCTAACCGCTGACAGTGTTTTTATTAATATTTTTACTGATATTTTAAATCAATATCACACTTTCACCCCGGTGTATACGGATGGGTCTAAGCAGGCTAACAGTGTAGGCTGTTCAGTAGTGTTCCCTCGAGCGACTTACAAATACAAGATGGATAGCAGGTGCAGTGTTTACACTGCGGAGTGCTATGCCCTGCTAAAGTCGCTCCAGCATATGAAGGCACGCTCGTGACAAGAAGTACCTCATATGCTGTGATTCCCTTAGTTGCATTCAGGCATTAGCAACTATGTACCCAGCAGACCGTCTAGTCCAGGACATCCAGGACGCCCTCCTTTCCCTCCAATCTTGTGGGAAGGAGGTGGTATTCTGCTGGGTACCAGGCCATGTGGGAATCAGGGGGAACGAGGCAGCTGATGAAGCTGCCAAGTTAGCCTGTGACAAGGTCCGATATCGACTTTGACCCGGTCCCAAGTCAGACCTTGCCTCGGCGGCGAAGAGATTTGTTTTTGATGTTTGGCAGAGGCAGTGGCTGGAAGTTGAGCATAACAAGCTCCGGCAGGTCAAACCGACCGTTCAGCCGTGGAGCAGCTCCTTCCAGCGGGCGAGGAGGGATGAGGTTCTCCTTACTCGCCTCCCAACAAAATAGTAGATCTTGTCTCAGAACTCGGATTTGATGACGAAAAAAAACTGACAAACCCCTACAGCAATGGCATGGTATTAATTATGTTTGATGGAACGCTACAAACAATGTCATCGAATTTTGGGCTTAAGTTCGAAAATACAAGAATGCTGCTGGAAAATACCTTTCTGTAGTTGTCTGATTTAGCCATATCCACCTTATCAGTATAATGAACATTGTTAAAAACAAATTGAGAAATAGGATGGTTGTAAATACTCTTAATAGCATTCTTTTTTTTATAAGGAATCAGTTAAAAATTGTGAAAAAAACGCTATAGTTACGAGCTTCCAACTGAAGTGATTGCTACGATCGGTAAAGATGCTAAATACTCTTTTAAATCTAAGACTGACGATTCATCCCATCCTTCCACATCTGCAAGTTCTGCAACTCCAACGATAGACCAAGATGATAAAGAATAAACACTGATTGAAGAATTTGATGTTGAGTTTAATGAAAATACTAATTATTAAAATATTTTTATATTACTTACTTTACCATTTTCCTTTATTTTATTTAGCGATTTCTAGAGAATCTTTAAGTTCTCAATATCTGGTAATCTAGTTGGTTTCTAGACCAGGTTTAGTGACTTTTGTTTTCGTAAGGTGGCAACACTGGTTACAACTATCCACCTTCAAATCGATGTATGGTTCATATGCTCTCTTCAGAAACGGTGTAAAAGTCTTTCGATGAGATTTATCTGTCAGATAGCTGCACACATAGCAAAACAAATCTGGTGAATTCATGAAACCTCTAGACGCCATCTTTTTCCCATAAAATAAAAAATAAACAAATGGAGATGTCCATTGGCCCCCTCGCTCACTGGACCTCACGGTATGTGACTTCTTCTTATGGGGCTATTTAAAAGCAAGGGTCTACATGAACAAATCCCAGACCATTCAGGAGTTGAAGGCAGAAATTCACAACACAATCACATCAATTCCTGGTGATGTGCGTGAGCGGGCAATGCGGAACGTTGAGGACCAACTCCAAGAATGAGTCGCACGAGAAGGAGGGCATTTGATGGATGTAATTTTTTAAAACTAACTTTACTAATTTTTTGTTAATAAACTTCCATTGTAACTACACGTTTTGAACTTTATTTCAATCCAATACCTTTAAAATTGATAGTTTTTACAAGTATTTTAAAACCACCCGACCCATTTGCGCCACCCTGTACAACTGCATTATAAAAAGTAAACATGATGTCAGATATCTACAACTTGTTGTTATGTGTTATATAATCAGGACTATATGAACTGTGCGAAAATTTCATGAATACGATTAATTGTGAGGTTGATGGTTTGGTTTGTAGCATTTTTATTTGTTTAGTGTAATAGTTATGTAACAAAATACTTTCAACATATTATGAAACAGTTTGTTCGAACGTGTAAAATGTATGTATGACCAGTGGCAAAACACACACAAAAAAAAAAAATTGCACATTTTATTGATATGTGGTGCTTCTATCTATCGGTATACACTCATACACTCAATCCTTCTCGATACCAGTAAATCATTTATTAATGTACCTATGATATGTGCTACTGCTAACAGCTTGGCTCTGAACACTCCGACCTGTGTGACTAAATTAAAAAAAAAAAATCTTAGTGTATGATGTTACCTAATTGGAGACCTTAATCTTTAAAAAGATACCTCATTTATTAATTTTTGGAAAAGAAAACATTGTTGAAATATACTTTTGCCTTTGAGTTCCAAAAATTACTTACTTAAAATATGATAAATTACGTGATGTGTTTTTCCCGAATTTCTGGACCCCCCACTCTTGTGAGATCTGGTCCTAGAAATCACCTTCGCAACTTTTTTTTTTTTTGGTCCCACCCTTCCAAAAACCGGTTATACCCCCACTTTTCTACAAAAAAAAACTAAAAAAAACTTTTATGCCATTTGTAGACTTTTTTTTTTACTCTACAGTCCAACAATATTTACAAAACCTCGCATGAGATTTCGCCAGACCCTCCCCCCCACCCCCCGCCTATTCCACGTCCCGTAATATATGGACGCCCCCAAGGGTGCAGTTCTAAAATATGATGTGTCTTTTTTGTTTATGACTACTGACTCGTCGTGGTCATTGACGGTGGGAAACGATTGGGGACAAGAAATGGTAAGGAATTTGGCTGTAGCCTTTTGAAAGAAGCATCCTGGCATTCAGCTGGAGTGATTTGGGTAAACCGTGGAAAAATCAAATCTGGGTGCCTGGACGGGGATTCGAACCGGTGTCGTCCCGAATGCGAGGCCAGAGTGTTAACCGCTCACCCACTACACTTGATAAAATATGATGTGACCCAAACAGATACGTTAATCTTTCAAATAATATCTCATTTATCATTTTTGGTTAGATATGAAGGTAGATAACGACTTCTGACAAAAAATAAAAAAATACATGTTTTAGTAATAACATGTGATGAGAACAGGCACAGGCAAGTAGTATAAGATTTTTACTACAAAAATGTGTGCAGTTCTAAATAAAAATATGTGGCTCAAAAAACACACAAAAGTTAAACACATCTTGTATATAAAAATCAATGTTTGTGGGTTTGTTCGTCTTCTATGCATTCCTATACCATATATCAGATTGCAATGAAACTTTGGAGAGTTTTCGAGTGAGCGTCTGCGAAGGTTCCTGTGAAAAAAAAATTCCAAAAAGTCACCCCCTATTCCCCATAACACCCCATAATTTTGGCAAAACCACATTTTTTATCCGATTTAGATAGGAATTTGTACACTTATACTTTAAAACAAACAGAAAAATACTGCCTACATATGGTTTCCGAATATTCATCCCCTCTCCCCCTTTCCAACCCCATTACGTTTTCGCCCCATAATTTAGGCAAACCACATTTTTTATCCGATTTAGATAAGAATTTGTACACTTATACTTTAAAACAAACAGAAAAATACTGCCTACGTATGGTTTCCGAATATTCATCCCCTCTCCCCCTTTCCAACCCCATTACGTTTTCACCCCATAATTTAGGCAAACCACATATTTTATCCGATTTAGATATGAATTTGTACACTTATACTTTAAAAAAGAGGGAGAAATACTGTACACATTAATGTTACAAAAACCCAATCCCTCTCCTCTCTTTCCACCACCTTAATTACCCCCTATTCCCCATAACACCCCATAATTTAAACAAACCCGCAAACCGTTCGTCCGATTACGGTGAAGCTTTGGTGAGTTGTCGACGGGATGACAGAGAAGCTCCTGTCAAAAAGAAAAAAATTTAAAAAACCCACCCCTCCTCCCCATAATTTAGACAAAACCACATATTTCATCAGATTTCAATGGGAACACTTATACTTTGAAACAAACAGAAAAATACTGCCTGCATACGTTTTCCAAAGCGCATCCCCTCTCACCCTTTCCAACTGAAAATGAATGAAACAGCAGTTTAAAATTTATATGTAAATATTTTTTCATTTAATCTATGTGCTTACTCAAGTCCAGCAATAGTGAAGCATTGCCGGGTATCCTAGTTCTTAGTAAAAATGCATAAGCATTTGATATCAATATTGTTCATTTTATGATTGTCTCACAAAATATCCTGCCTACTAGACCTATAAACTTATTTTTCCACAGTAGTCAATGTGATTCCCCTGCAAATATCAAAATAACCATTTCAACGAAGTCAAAAAGTGTAAAATTCACATGTTGACTGTGTGCTGTTTCCCTCTTCCTTCCATTCTTGTAACACATCCTGCAGTGCTGGTTAATGAAACATTGTTATCATTGGCAGCAAATGTCTTACCCAGTTGAAAATGATGGAAGTATGCACAAATTATTGCCATGTACAGGGTGTTTTAAAAAAAGTGTAGAGTATTTTTGTAGTTCTGCAGAAGAAAAATTAGTAATTGTTTTAAAGTAAAAAAATAAATAAATTAATAATTTTTTTTTAAAAAATGTAAGAGCGCTTGTGGGTATAAAAGAAAATAAGACAAAATATTAGTTTTTAATGTATATGAAGGTAGTACAGTCGGCAATTAGAACTGGGCGGATCCAGGGGAGGAGGTTAGGGGGCTCAAGGTCCCCCCCCCAAATGTATGTTGGTCCATTTAGGAGACTTTTTTTTTTTTAGCTCTACGGATTCGAGACCCGTAGAGGCCTACTCAAGGCCCCCCCCCCCCCCAAAATGAAAATCCACTGAAGGCAACCAAGCACTGTGAACCAATATTCACTCAAGCCAAGCCCCCTGTAACATAACATACGTCAGAGCCATGCAAGAGTATCTGTGGCCGGCGTAGTAAGCCAGTGTGGGGCTATCTTTGGAGGTGTGTGCATCGTTGACCGCGGTCAAGTTTAGTTGTCGACGCGGGAACATTTCGGTCGTAATTATAGAAATTGTGAAAAGACGAGAAGATTTGGCGGAGTGTAACGTGGAAACTAGTAATGTGTTATATTAACGGTTTTGCATGGAGTGCAGCGATCTCAAGTGACTGTGGACGTGTTATGAGTACTGTGGAAAGTGTGGGAGTTTGTGCAATTTAATTCCTCTTGTCCCACGAGTCTGCAATTCTCGGAAAAGGAGTCCGATTCCTCATTTAAATATTGATTTGGTGGTGGTATTTTCCATCAGTGTGAAAGCGTAAGTTTATGAACTCAATAAAGTTTGGTATATCTGTCCATTCTAAAGTATGTGAGCTTATCATTTAGTAACCGACAAACGGAAATACCTAAACCTGGCGGCCGCGGCATAAAGAACCTTTTATTTGATCAATGAATATGTGAGTGTCGAGTAAGGTACTTTTCTAATAATCAAAATCCATAATTAGCCAGAAAGCTTACACCCCCAAATCAAATTCCGTTCAAGCCCCCCCCCCCCCCAAAACCAAATTCCTGGATCCGCCCCTGGGCCCTAGGTACAGTTTGTTACTAAAACAGTTCAAGTCATTTAATGCTGCTGACAGTATTAAGGTCGGGCCACACTAGACCGCACCGCACCGTCACTTTTCTTATTGTTGTCGCTCACTCGATGGAAGTGAGTTCAAACGACACCGTGTGTCGGCCGTGTGTTGGCCCGGATAAATTTGGTTTATATTTTGACGGTGCGGCCCAGTGTCAATCTGCTGTCAGGCTGGTCGATATGGAGAACTGTATAGAAATAGTTCGGAAATTTCTGGTCCTTTACGACTAAATATTGTTTAAACGTTACTGATTGCTTTAGAAGTGTGTCCTTTTTTTTTTTTTTTTTTTTTCAGCCTCACTTCAGGATCATCAGATATTCGTAAAATGTAGTTAGAGCCCTTGCATGTTCGCATTAACAAATCAAATCTTTGCCAGTGGTGAAAGTCGATTTTAAGGACTGTAAAAATTGCATCCGAGATCCGGATTTTGAACCGGGTACCTTCCTTACCCAAATCACTCGCCGCAAGCATCTGAATCTAGAAGTAATGGAAAATATGTATTTAATCATATAATAAAGTACATTTGTGTTTTGGCATGGCAAAAATAAATTACAAGTACGTTTATTTTATTATGTTTGAATAATAATTTTTGATTATAACCAGATTTGTCTCTTGTCTCAGAAGGTTACGGCATACATTTGGGGAAATGAAAGTCCCTGGTTCAAATCCCTGTCTCAGTTGTAATTTTTATGGATCGTAAAATTGACATTCACCTCTGGAAAAGCTTTGATTTGTTAATAAAATGTTACGAATTTCACGTTAATCTGTACTTTTCCTTTTCAAATTAGGTGACAACGATAGAGGTGTACTGCGGAGCCAATAAGTAACTCCATGACTGGAATTTTTAGATCACATGAAATTATTATTACTTTACAGAATCTTTGCGGTCTGCATTAAAATAAAAATGTATAATAATCTTATTGTTTTTTGTTAAAAAAAATATTGAGTGATTTGAAAAGGAACCTCAACCAAAACAAACACGTTAAATGTGAAGTGAGTGATGCTTGACATTTAATCGTGATTATATAGAATTACACAAAAATCTTTCAATACAGTGTGACGACCATTTTGTTAAAACAGTTTTGGAATACTATTTTTGTGCATAAGAGATCAAACAATTAGGAGATAACAGGAGTCACAAAAAAAAGTATTTTAACGTACTTTATTACCTTCGTAGATTATAAGGTACAGTACTCTATAATAAAGTACGGGTGGTAGCCACAGCTACGATACCGAAATCACTTTCAAGGTAATTTTTTAAGATTAATTCCGTGAAACAGCCAAGTGTATACGTTAAAGGAGACCGAGTAGGAACCCATCCGTCACACGGCGGTGCTACGGACCAGTGTGGACGCGAGGGGGGGCGAGCCGTCACACGGCCTAGTGACGGTTGCATTGCGGTCTAGTGTGGCCCGACCTTTATAGGAGCAGGGCGAGATTAATACAGCATGGAGTCCGTAGCAAATCTAATGAAGAGGTCTGGGGCAAAAAAAAAAAAAGAAGCTGGGCCACTATTAGGTGCGCCCCCCCCCTCCATCCCGAAGAAGCGCCATGAGCCCCCCCCCCCCCCCCCCCCCCAAGGCACGAGGCCCGTAGCAGTTGCTACTTCTTGCTGCGTTGCTAATCCGGCATTGTATAGGAGAATAGCACTGTTGGATTATACTGCAAGTTATCAGTCCAGTGTTTGATATACTTGCATTTAGTTCTCTTTGCTGTTGTGGGTCACGGTTGTGATTGTATAGAAAAAGTAACTGATGAAGTAGTAGAGTGTGTGGAGACAAGTCGATTGACTCAATCAATGTCTCCTGTCAATTGTTTGGCTCGAAGATATTCACAGCGCTCTCAATTTTCCGTGCGTGTTCCTTGTCCAGCAAAAAGATATGTGTACGTACCTCCAACTTGAATTACGTCTTTTCAGTATAAAATAATGGATTTTAGTTTAATGACACATGAATTTCTCAATGACTATTGATTTAAATAGATGAGTGTGTAGAAAATCAATTACAAAGATAATTTAAACAAACTAAAAAAGTGCTACGTATGATATTCTCATCAAAAAAATTGATGAAGCGTGAAGCCATAATTAAAAAAAAAAAAAAAATTACCACAGCAACAGCATATCGGCCATACTACATTTCGCAACTAACAGTAAAATGAAGTAGTGAATGTAGCATCTATGGACTCAGTTGTGTTCTGTCTTTCATTACAAGCAAAACACGAGGCATTTATCTTCAGATATTTTAAGAAATTTTTCTTTGTCACATTCCATACGGGATTTATGTGGTTGACGCTGAGATAATACTTTTTTGAATCATATAAGTGTCTGTAGTTTTATTTCTTACCGACTATTCAAGGGACATCAAGAACTGAAATTATACGTAGTCTTTTTACTCTCTCTCTCGAGCGAAACAATCACAAATAACCTTCAGGTGTTTTTTTTTTAAAGTGAATTGTCTTAAACTAAGTGACCAATTAACTGTTTAGTGTATGAAGTATATAATGTTTGATAATTTTGGGATTAACTAATTATTTTTATGCTATATTCACTAAGTAATATGTTATTTAAATTTTCCAATTTGTAAAAAATAATTTCTTTTATTTATTTCAGATATCTTATTTTGCAGACCTACACTATGCATTCAGATTGGAAAAACCAACCGGTATGAAACTATTAGAAAAGAGAGAATTATTTGAAACGCGTAAAATCTAATCTAGTGATGGAAGAATCTTCAACAGAAAAATGGGAGGAAATTGCGAAAGATTTTGAAATGTTTGCAAATTTTCTAAATTATATAGGTGCCGTGGATGTCAAATATACCTGAATTATACAGACCCAGGATTGCAGTATTACAAATACAAGATTTTTTCCAATAATATCATTGGCAATCTGTGAAACAAATTATTGCTTTACATCAATAGATAATGGCGTGTATGACAAAAGCAACAATCCTGCAATTTTTGTGAACTTTTTATAAGAAACTTGTAAAGAAGACTTTGAATACCCCAAAGCCAGTATTGGGATGTGTTCACGTTTACCTCAGGTCTTTGTAGGCAACAAGACCTTTGGTCTAGCAGAAAATGAGACCATACCTTTGTGAAAACTTAATCCACAAAAAGAGGATTTTTAATCATTCATCCAGGGCAAGGTGTTATGTTGGGTGTAGTTTTGGAATTAAGGTGACCAAATGGCAAATATTTCATTGGTTGCTCAACGCCAACAATATTTTTGCAGAGACTATAGTTAAAGCTTGCTGTATCCTTCACAATTGCCTGGGAGTAAAGTTGAATACAGCTACAGAAAAACCAAGCACTTCATTCCAAAACTCGAGATGTATTTGTTGATTACTTTGTGAATGAGCGCCAACTTCCTTGGCAAAAGAAAATGGTTTAATTTGTAATGTTTTAATAATTATGCCTAAATGTAATAACTAAGTAAAAAATATAATTAAATAAATTTACTTGCCGAGTTGCTTCTCTTTTCTTCTGAATCTTCTGCAATACAAAATATCTAAAAGTTCTTCCCGAGCTCTGTCCTAAATTTCTACTTGAATAGTCCATCAATTCCATGTCCCAAATTGCTATCCCGTTTTCAACTTGTAACATAAACACGTGCTGGGTGAGAAAGGAAATTATTATGATATCTCTGCAGGTTAGTATTATACTAAATAAAATATTTTTCAAAACATATCAACTTTGGCATTAATTATATTTTAATATGCAGGCACAGCTAACTTTTGATAAACTTTTTGTCATTGCTGATTATATTTTTAATTTTTCCTTGTTAAATTGTTTGTATTCCGATTTACTTTCTTTGATTAACAAGCAGAGGCGCCGAGTTTTAGAAAACCTCGTGGGTGCTCATGCCCACTTGATGACACACACACACACACACACACACACACACACACACACACATATATATAACCAGCAAAGAGTGTGAACTAGTTTCAACGAGACTATCACTGGTGGATTGTTGATTCATTAAAATGGGTTCAACGTTTTTAACGTAATTGAGTTACAAAGTTATAGATTTTCAATTTTATAACAGTAACAGATAGATAACCAATAATTTGTGTCTTCCTATTAGAAATAAGGAGTTTATTATTGTATTTGATTTGTGACCACAAGGATCGCTACGTGAATGAAGTCGCAGTTACAGCTAGAAATTAATATACAGAGAAGATGGAAAAAAGATGTGCAGAAAATACTAGATTGAACAAAAATGAACGGATACCCATCATAATAATAAAAATTTAAAAATTAAATCGTTATATTAACAGTGTGTAGGATAATTTTTATTAGCTGGATATATGTATTAGCACCTACTTCATGTACACAGTTTTACTAAGAATTGTATGATCAACAAATTAACATTAATAAACCTTTTTAAGAAGCTACATGTTTAATTTATATAATATCAGATTTTCAATGCAAACTTATTTTGTCAAACTACAGCTCTATTTATAAATGTATCAGCAAAATATTGTAGGTCTACATCATCTGCTATTTCTCGGTTTACGTGCACTACCATGCGATCATTCAATCTTTGATGGGCCATAGTAGTCCTCAAATAAGTTTTTCTTCTCTGTAATACTGAAAATGATAATTCTGAGATGCATGCTGATACTGGAATAGTTGAAACGATTTTTAATAATTTGATGACTTAAGCATTATATCTTGGGTAGATTCGCAATACCAAATTATATATATATAACCGTTTTTCACATTGTTCAGTCTGATTTTTGTTTTGTTTTCATGCAATTTCTAATAGCACGAGGAGGAACCAAACGATCCACACCATTTTAATCAGTAAGAAATAGTTCCACCTTACTCATATGTGTCATAGCATTTTTAGTAAATTGATGGTCGCTATGGCCAATGACTTTATCTAAAACTACAAGTCAGCGCGCGAGGAAAATTAATGAGGTTCACTTGATGAATCGTCTATATGTCTAGTTATCCTTCCTTATTTTTGAAGTTATTAATGTCAAAAATTGAATCACGTGTCGATTTCCAAGAGTTTTGAAATTTTTCCCTAGTTCGTTGGGATGATACGACGTGTTCGACAGTATTATCTACAGATTTTTGCAGATGGAAAGAAATCTTATGTAAATTTGCGTTTAAAGCTTCAAAAAAAAAACGAGAATTTCTGTCAGAAACGATAATAAAAAGATATTCTGAAGATTGAAGACTTTTTAAAATTCATTTTGCTTTTACGCAGGTATTATCTTCCTGACTTTTTGTATCTTCAAAAAAACATAGCAGCACACTATAATTGTTTAGGATAGCTTTTAGCGAAGATATACGACAACACTATCTTGTTGGTCAAAAAGGCCTCAAAGAGAGTTTCATTGCTAGCTGCCTGTAGAGATTCAAAACAAACCTGTTGTTTCGATGAACTACGCACGAAAATTTACATGTATCTACTTCTTCTACACAGGTTTAACGAGTGAGCGGTGCAATGCACATGAATTTCCCTTGCTTCGATAGCTTTAATCCACAATTGATGGTCAGTACGCGCTTCAACATCAGAAGCACCATCTGTATATAGATCCCTACACATCTTGATATTTATGTCGAATCTTCTTAGTTCTGTAGTCATTCAAGATTCAAACAAATTTTGATGGATATTGTTGATACCGTTTTGTAGAAGCCGTTAAGTTTCATGTATATTACACTTTGCGTCCACGTAACGAAAGAAGGGTGTGACATGTTCATTACTGGGAAAATCGTTAGTTTTTTTCAACCATAACTGAATAACAACCCGCATTTTGATTAATTTTATGTAGTATTTCGTCACTCGAAATTGCTTCGTTAGTGATATCGTATGACAGCCGCCCATATTTGTTGCCACGTGTTTAACTCGAAAATATCCTGTGCTCACAGCTTCACAATCGAATGCAATCTGAATATTCGTCCTCGTGGTCCCTTATGGCTAGGCCTCCAGTCACTAAAAACTATTTGCTTTATATTGTGTAGTTTACTATTTGATAGCATTCAGTGCAAGTTTTTAGAACCCATTAACAGTGTTATCTCCGACATTGAAAGGGAAAACCTCTCCAGAGATTTTGACCCTGAAGAGATGGAAGTCTCAATCAGGAAGGCAGCAAGAAAAAGATCACCCGGGCCTGATGGAATACCAGTTGAATTTTATTCCATGTTTTGGCCTCTGATAAACAGGAAACTACTCCAAGCGATGAATGACATATGGAGGATCAGCATTATACCCCAAGTTTTCAGTGAAGGGATAATCGTGCTCTTACCAAAGAGCGGCAAAAGCAAAGAGGTGAGACACCTGAGACCAATTACACGACTAAACTCAGATTTCAAAATATTAACCAGAATGTTAAAGAAAAGACTAGAACCGTTTTTAAGTAGGATTCTCGGTAGTTATCAATCAGGCCCCATACCAGGACGAGGCATAATCCAAGCCACGAACGAATATAGAGATATAATCTCCATTGCCGCTGAAAAAAAAAATCCCGCGCAGCAATCTATTTTGCTGACCTAGAAAAAGCCTATGACCGCGTGAATCACCAGTTTCTGCTAAAAGCCTTAAGTAAATTTGGTTTAGGTGTAAGTTTCACTACAGCGGTGGAAAAAATAATAACTAATGTTTCCTCCAAACTCCTAATCAACGGCACATTGACCAGATTCTTCAGAATAACGCGATCCGTAAGACAAGGATGCCCTCTGTCAATGATACTTTTCAGCATCTCAATAGAACCTCTGCTAAGACGTATAGACAAAACCATCAATGGATACCTTTTCGACGGAAAACGAGTAAGCTGCCGAGCATACGCAGATGACGTGGGCTTTTATAAAATCACAAACGCCATTAAACTCTTCCAGCGAGCAACAAACGCAAGAGTAAACGTTAACAAGTCCGCACTACTTCACATTGGTAAAGGACTCACAGGTCCGGGGAAAAATCTTCTGGGTCACGAAGTTACGAAACACACATCCCTAGGAATAATACTCGAGGAAAACCCAAAAAAAATGTCCACAAACAACTGGTGAAATACCTTAAATAAAGTAAGAGCAATTCTGAGAGCGCACAGTTTCAGAAGCCTCAACATGGTCCAAAAATCAAGAATGATAACCACCTGCATCCTAGGCAAAATAAGCTACCTAGCCCAGGTATTACCAGCGCCTGACCCCATTGCGGAAAATCTGCAAAAAGCCTTATGTTGGTTTGTATGTCAAAACGACATATTTAAGGTAAAATTTGAAACGCTAACACGACCAAAAATAAAGGGAGGCCTGGACGTCATCAATGTAAAGGCCAGGTGCAAAGCTTTACTGATACACACAATAGACAAGCTGAAAGACAACGACTCCAGTTTCACAACTTCAGTTATGAGGCGCTACAAACCACAATGCACGAAAGCCCCAGTCTACATAGGAAACATAGGGAAGAACTTAAACCAGCTCAGAATCTATTTTCTAGAAAAAAGTTATTTCGAAACGAGCTTAGACCCTCCGCCACCAAAAACAACAAGGGACATCTATATTAGACTTTCAACAATGGCCGAAAGAAACAACATTGAATTAAAGTATCCGAGCACTAACTGGCCCCAAGTTTGGCGAACCATCTTTAACAAAAACCTACCATCCGAGGTAATGTCCGCATGGTATAAAACAACCAACGAACTAATACCGACAAACGAAAAACTTTTTCGGATTCATCTCTCGGCAACTGACAGGTGCCACAAATGCGGCAACACAGACACCCTTTTGCACCGCTTCTCGTGCGGCGAAACACAGCGCATTTGGATATGGCTGAAATACAAGTTAGCACAGCTGGACGGAACCACAATTTCAATACAGGAAATCCTCAGACCCGATAAGATCCGAAAACCAGCACGGAAACAAAATACCGCAACATGGCTGCTAGGCCATACAGTACTATATGTTTGTCAACACCACGACAAAGAATACACCAATTACATCTCCTACATGGAGAGAGAATTCGCTAAGGCGACCACTTCTCCCCGTTACGCCAGCTCATACGGCAACGCACTGCAGTCCCTCGTAATGGGCGGACACCCGAGCATTCCGAAACAACACACACAGGGGTGCCAACCCGGAAGAGCGCACGGGAGGACAGCTGCCGAAGAAAACAAAACTCACGGAACGACCACGCTGCTAGCCCACAGGAAGTGAACAGTGTGAATGATGAATTTAACAGAAGCATGTATCTTCGTATTTCACATCCAAGAAGTCTGTATCTTAAATCTTTGTATTTGCACCACACTTTGATTTTGTGTATTGTATCTTGAACCTGGCATTGATACCTTTATACCTAGTACCATACATCTCTGAATTTTGTAACCAATAAATAGGAAAGTAATAAACCAAAAAAAAAAAAAAAAAAAGTGCACATTGACGCCGCGTTCTAAATTGGCTTTATGCAGTACACAACAGTGAACTTCAGGCTTTCCATGCTTTTTAAAGCTTTATTTCATGATGAAAAACCACCTGAGTGAGAGCCTTAATGTACTTATCTCCTCTTGATAATGTTTTCGACGCAGAAACGCCACTAAATATGGTTTCTTTACAGATTTGGCAAAACCCTTTGCCTATATCTTCATCAGTTTAGCTGCCATGAAATAATTGTTTGCCATCTGAAAATTGTGCCTTTTCTTCTGTTCAACTGAATTTACAGAAATAACATCTGGTGGTTGGGTTTGTTGAGTTGTACTAAGCTGAGCAGCTACTAGTGGAGAGTTCTTCAGGTTACGATTTCGAAGGACGAATTTATATATCGAAACTAATAATTTTCAGAAATTAACACGATAACATCAAGCGCAGCATGCTCTTAAAGCTCATGTTTTGTTTACCAGCTTGACTAAGAACGAGTGAGACACATGAGACAGCATGCGAGCCGCAGCTGCGAAAGCGTTGGCTGCGAAGCGGGTGGATGGCGGGGTAAATTTGCCCGTGGTAGCGTGGGGTCGAGTTGCTCGATTTGCTTGTGTGCGGCTCTTTGCGAATCAGACCTACACTTACCACACAGTAGATAGTGTTAGGTATGGCCTTACGCAGTGCTTATATTCTCCTTTGACATGACGTGCACACTCATTTCGTAAGCAAGTGCAACCCTGTCGAGACGTTTTGCCTCGCCAGGCGGCGCGTGACGTAGGTAACACAGGTGTCGCTCGAAGCCCATTACTGATTACTGTTGATGTCTATGCTCATGGGTGCTCCGCACCCACTATTTACCTCTCATGGGTGCCCGAGCACCCACAGAGTCGGCGCCCCTGTTAACAAGACACTCCTCACATGACTAAAATGAATGCAGCGGAAGCACCGAGGTAAATAATGCGTTTAGCTAATAAAATATTTTGCGATTTGTTTTAGAAGAAAATAATTTTGTAATTATGGCTATAATGATAGTATAGCAGAATAATTGCACAATAATAATTTATTATGCTAATAAAACCTACACAATAAAAAGGGTTTGGTAAGCTGAGTATGATACATAAATCATGCAATTATAGTAAAATGCTATGCGAAATATGTGTTGCAATGCCTCTTTTTCTTGCCAAGTACGAGAGTAGGTCCAGAAGTTCCCATCCTAAATGGGAAGGGACATTCTAATAAATTAAATATGTATATTACTTTAAAGTATAATTTCCCTTTATCATAATACATTTTTCATAATGTGGAATTAACATCTCTATTCTCTCAGAAATTTTTTTCTTATCTTTGCTGTCCAAAAGTTCATTTACAGCTGCCTTGTCGTCTTCATTGTTGTAAAACTTGCATCCACGTAGGTCAGACTTCCATGTAGAAAACAAAAAATAGTCACTCGGGGCCAAATCCTGACTGTACGGTGGACGAGGGAGTTCGGAGAACCCGCATTCTTTAATAATTCACATGTGTGGCAATGTGGACAGGTGCATTGTCATACAGGAGCCTCACGCCTCTTGAAAGTTTACCGCGCCTTTTCTCTTTTATGGTGTCTCGGAGTTTTATGATCAAGTTGCCATAGTATACTGCATTTACTGAAGTATTTCTTTCCTTGAAATCAAGCAATAAAATTCCTTCACTATCCCAAAAAAAATAGTCGCCATGATCTTCTTCGTCGACTGGCACACTTTCGCCTTTCTTGGCGGAGGTTCCACCTGGCGTGGTTTCATTGTGGCGCCTCAGATGTGCAATCGCTTATTCGTGATAAAGGTGTCCATGTTACAGTTTCACGTCGATACGGCTGGATGGTTTAAGAGAAAATTTGGAGTAATGTCTTGGCTATCTACTTTTATGCAGATCGAAAAAAATTGTTTCCGTGGGATTCTAATACCAATTCGTATATGAATGCGTTATGAATTCCAGTCGAGCCAAGCCGGGTGCAGAAAACTTCAGAAAGATTATTATCCACACTTTCCTAGCAGTTGCAATATACCCAATTAGTTACCATTATTAGAAGCATTTAGTGTTTCAGATCCAAAGAATTATTGCACTTTAAAAATAATATTTTGAACATCATTCATTCAGGGACTGCAACCCACTGTAATTTTTTGTCTTCATTCTGTATTTACAAATGCTTGTCTATTACATTGAAGTTCTTTAGTCGCTTCTATCCAACTCAGTATGGTGCGCTGGTGATTTGAGGAAGTTTCATGAGTTTTTAGATGCTCTGATAAGTAGCTCCAATCATCAAATTATTCTTTTCCCAAATAAGAGATCTTCTGTTGAATAAACAAAATTAAAAACAATATACTTTATTTCAGATTTAGAGTAAACAAGCCATCTTCTTTTATAAATTTCTTCATTTGACATTACCCTTTGAAAATGTGAATTTGAAAAATGACGTCCATGCCTTTTTCTTGGATTTTTTAGTTGTTCGAATAATTATTTCATCTCTGACTGCAGGGTTAAAGAGTGATCATTTTAAAATATCATCATAATTTGTATTTTGAAAAGGCGACGGTGATGGTATACCCCATTTTCATTCTCAAGTGTAGACAACGATGCGACCAGAGCAACTGCACATTATGTTCTTTATCATTATGAGCCTCGTCTGAAAAACTTCTATAAATAAGTTTTCTTCCATCACTTGTTGAACTAGTTATGATGATGATGATTCAGATGACATCTCAAAGCTAAAAAATATTGCAAGCAATTTTAAAGCTTTCTCAAGCTGGGTTTAGTTTTTCTTAAAAAAAATAAAAAAAGTGGGTGGGGTCGGGGGTATTGACATGCCTGTAAAAGAGATATTACATTTAGTAAATATTTACGCTATCAATGTTAATTGCAATCATCTAAGGTTTAACGTTGTAGAAATTGATAAGTAGGTTGAATCTCACCCCATGCACATATACCCACATGCAAATGACTGTGGCAGATCTGGGGGGAGGGGCAAACCAGGGCACTTACCCTGAGTAAAAAAAAAAATCATGTTTAAAGGGGCGGTAAATGACAAATTGTGAGCGGTGACCTTGTTTCTTAGCTATACTGCCCTGAGTGGCAACCTTCAGGGGGCGGAAAAATCAAAGAACAGCTCTAAACTGCTGCGGGCGGAAAATTTGAAGGGGCAGCAGTTGCAGGTTTTTGCTCTGACTCAGAAAATTCGTAAATCTGTCACTGGTGAATGAACTTCAAGACTACAGCCGAAAAGGCAGGAAATGGGCGGGAGGATAAGTTGTAGTTTTTTTGAATGGAGAAACTCGAGGCTGAAGCTCCTATGTTTCTAAACTCTTAGTGTATATATATATATAAAATTTGGAACAGCAAGCTGGTTTATTATGTAATTTATTAATCATTTTTTGCGCAGACCATCTCTCACAGCATTTTTGGCACCCCCCATATGATGGCGCCCGGTGCGGTCGCACCGCCCTAGGGCCGCCCCTGCCTGGCGCCAATCCATTGATTCTCTTTTCGTCGTACAGGAGCATGGTCTCATCACCAGTGACAATGGAATTCAGAAATGAATGTTTCTCCTCTTCCCACAGCTTCAAAATCTCTCGAGCACAGTTGCTTTTTGCACTCCTGACTGAATTTTGGTAATCCAACGTGCACCTACCTTGTTCGTGGAGAATTCGAAGAACAGAAGTGGTTTTCGACAAGCCCTGTCTTCCAGCACTTCCTCCTGCCCACTTGCGATGTTTTCATCAGTGATCGCTGTCGCCGGGCATCCAGAGCGTGGGTCATCTTCCAGGATCCTCTGCCAAATTTAAAAAGTTTGGCCCCGTGTTTCACCATAGAATACAAAGGAGAAGTGTCTCCATACACGGACATCAGATGGCATTCATTAGTTGAAACTTTATGACTGCACGATACCCACACTTGACGTGGTGTCCTCTCTCTGGTGTATGGCAACTTGCGGACAAGAATGCAAATATGGGAGCTAGTGTCTCAAAACTTCACACTTGTACCCAGGCTCTTAGACCTACCTTCATTTGTATATACAAAGCAGACACGTTTACATGTACAAACAAAATGGAAGATAATGATTTCTTGTGCATTAAATTTTTTTTTTAAAGTTATTCAAGTGTTCTTTATATCTTCCGCTGGAACAAATAAATTATTTGGCTGTCGCACTAATACACGCACCTGAAGCAATGGTCATTGAGAGTGCGAGACAGTCATTTGAAATCAAATTGCTTGTCAGTGGGAATGATGAGAATCATATCTTCTTATAGTTACCATTCAGAATTGTCATCTCAATGACTATCAGATTTTTGTCAGCTATCCTACTTCTATTGAACAATTGTGGCAGACTAATGTTGTGCAAAAGAGTTATTTGTGTAGAGGTTTTGAATGGCACACCAGAAAGCTCAAAAAAATTTAAAAACTGAATTGCATAATTTAAAATCTCATCCACATTTACGATTCTGTTATGGACTGGACGTTTGACTGCATTGATGCAGATTGTTCCCCCCCTCCCCCCCCCCCCTCAAAATAGCACATTGACAAAGCCATTGGTGATTTTTGTAATTGGTCGCAATTTGGGAGTAATCTTTGTGACTTAATTGTTCAACCGTTGCAACAGTAACACAAAGGTTCAATGGCAATGAAATATATTTTGTGATGGTATCAATTGGTATTTTTTTCGTTACCAATGTCCAATAGCTGGTTTAAAATATGGTAGATGCAGATGTATGTGAATTTTGGTCTTTAATGTGGGTGTGATGTTTTGATGTGAACGTCGAGTTCATCAGTTGGTGTGGTAAAGTCCTTAGAAGTCACGTGCCAGTAAAATGCTAGTAATCTCTGCTGAATTGGTTTTCAAGTTTGCAGCACTATCACCATGTCAGAACCTGTGGTCACAATTAGCACCGATTGCATTTTCATCCAATATTGTAGCTGCGGTAATTGATAATGCAAGAGCCAAAGTAATTCCATTTCGAGAATGAATTTTAGGTGATAGTAAACTGATGAGTGTTTTTCCTATGCTGTTGGGTGCATCAAGGGAAAAGAGACTGCTTCTATCATATGCCTCTGCATTTCTAATTGTGTTGTAGGCCAGTTTTTGGATTTCATCTGAGAGTTGTTGATTTGCTTTGACAAATACATTTAAGTCATCAGCATTGAATTGTTGGTCTCTCAATAAAAATCGATTATAACAGTCACATGCGGAACATTGTATTGCAACCATGCAGGTTTAACGAGTGTTTTATTGATAATGTTTAAGCATATGTCTTCAATTTTTATTAGAGCTTCTGGATATTAGAGCTTCATCGATTTCGGCTCGGTATTGAAGGAGATAAAATGCTCCTATTAAAAAAAAAAAATCATGTTGTAGAAATAACATTGATACTTTTGCCCTTTAAGGATCAAATTCCAAACAATTCCTTTTACAAAATATGGTGTGACCTTGGTCTCTAAAATGATTTCGAATAGTTATCAAGTGAGGTAAAAAAAAAGTTTTAGGAATGATGATGTTTTTGCTCCTTAAGGGTTGAATTTGGAGAAAGATTTTTCTTAAAATATGATTTGACCAAAGCGGATAATTTAATATTTAAAACAATACCTCATTTATTAAGTTCGGTTTGTATCAAGGGAAATAAATAGTCCGTGACAGAAAAATGCGTAGTAATTTTTTTTTTTTTTTTTTTTTTTTAACTGCTTAACGTCTCTTATCAGCGAGGTCTTCAGAGATGGGAAAGGATGGGGGGCAAGGAATGGGAATGAATTCAGGCATGGCCTTTTGAAGGAAGCATCCCGGTATTCACCTGGAGTGATTTGGGAAACCATGGAAAACCCAAATCTGGATGCCCAGACAGGGAATTCGAACCGCCGTCCTCCCGAATGCGAGGCCAGAATGCTAAAAATGCATTGTAGAAATGTTAATTCTTTCGCCCTCTACGGGTAGAATTTTAAAAAATTTCTTTCTTAAAATGTGGCGTAACGGAACCGAAGACCACAATCTTTAAAATGATACTTCATTTATCAATTTTGTTTAATTATCAAGGGAAATAAATGACTCAAAAAAGACACAAAAAAGGCATTTTAGAAATACTGATATTTATGGCTTTTAAGAGTTCAATTCTGAAAAATTCATTTCTTAAAATGTGATGTGACCACAGTGGAAACCTTAATTTTTTGAATGATACCTCATTTATCTATTTCGGTTAGATATTAATGGAGATAAATGGCTCGTGACACAAAAG
The DNA here is from genome assembly GCA_031002005.1 of Vandiemenella viatica. NCBI lineage: Eukaryota > Metazoa > Arthropoda > Insecta > Orthoptera > Morabidae > Vandiemenella > Vandiemenella viatica. The sequence continues at coordinate 4,216,083 of JARYHS010001113.1, read as the reverse complement.
TGTGTTGTAAAACCATTTATACTTTTTCACACTAAGGATTAAATTAAAAAAAAAAAAATCTTTCTTAATATATGATTTCACCAAAGCAGAGTCATTACTCCTCATACTCTTACTTGATTTATCGTTTTTGGTTAGATATCCAGGGAGATAAATGGCTCGAGACAAAAAAAACGCATTTACGAAAAATTCCTTTCTAAAAAATAATGTTATTATGACGGAGACCTTAATCTTTAATATGATACCTCATTTATCTATATCAGTTAGATATCAAGGGAGATTAATAGCTCGTGACACAAAGATGCGTTGTAGAAAAATTTATACTTTTTCCCTTTAAGGGTTGAATTCCAAAAACATTCTTTCTTTAAATATGATGTTACAAAGCTGAGACATTACTCCTTGTAATCCTACTTCATTTATCGATTTTGGTTAGATATCCAGGGAGATTAATGGCTCGAGACACAAAAACGCATTTTATAAAAATTGACATTTTTGCCCTTTAAGGGTCGAATTACGAAAAATTCATTTCTGAAAATATAATGTTACCACAGCGTAGACCTTATTGTTTAATATATCTCATTTATCTACATCAGCTAGGTATCAAGGGAGATAAATAGCTCATGACACAAAAATGCATTGTAGAACCATTTATACTTTTTCCCTTTAAGGGTTGAATTCCAAAAAACATCGTTCTTAACATATGTTGTCACTATAGCTGACACATTACTCCTCATAATATTACTTGATTTATTGATTTTGGTTAGATATCCAGGGAGATAAATGGCTTGAGACACAAAAAACGCATTTTAGAAAAAAAATCAACATTTTTGCCCTTTAAGGGTTGAATTACGAAAAATTCCTTTCTTAAAATACATTGTTACCATGGCAGAGATCTTAGTCTTTAATATGATACCTCATTTATCTATATTGGTTAGATATGAAGGGAGATAAATGGCTCGTGATACAAAAACGCATTACAAAAATATTTATACTTTTGGCCTTTAAGGGTCGAATTACGAAAAGTTTTTGTCTTAATATATGACGTCATTAAAGCAGAGATCTTAATCTTTAAAATGATGCTTCATTAAACGATTTCAAATAGGTATCCAGGAAGATAAATGACTCGTAACACAGAAAACAGCTCCTTAGAAATATTGACATTTTTGCCCTTTAAGAGTCTAATTTGGAAAACTTCCTTTCTTAAAATATGATGTGACCAAAGTGGAGACCATAAGCTTTAAAATGGGACCTCATTCATTGATTACGTTTAAGTATGATAGAAGATACAGGCTTGTGACAAAAAAATACCTTACAGAAATAATATATATGATTAATATTAGCAGAATACATAGAAGGCAAAGATCCCAAAGGAAAACCATGATTTTGAACACAAAGTAGCAAAACTATTGTAATTTTTAAATAACGAATTTGGAGACTAATAAATTATTTGTGATTTTGATAAACAATTTCCCTAAAATACAGAATAAATTTAAATTAAGATCTGTGTAATACAAAAGCACATGTGTAGGCGAATTTATTTGCTCTTTTCACATAGTACAGATAATAATTTAGTTTTCTCCAAAACTCCCTATCAACAATGCTGCAGTTCATTAGTTGCGATAATACTTTATGACGACTTACTGTGGATATTCCCTATTCTGCCAGCCATGGCAGGTAGAAGGATAACCACGTATGGGGGGTGATGTATTTGAGTGATAGCCAACACAATTGGCTGCAACTCGGCACTCAGTTTTATATGAGATTGCTTGATACATATTTTGGATTAAATGTTAAATATATACCAGCTTGTTGTATGATTTCCTCCCAATGTTATTAACACATTGACCGCTACCGGCAATATGAAGAGTCCTGTCAGTGACTAACTGAATGAAAACCCGCATAACACGGACGTCTCTAGATGTCCGCCGTCATGCTATTGACCAGCTTACCTGAGACGGCAGATGATTTTAATTTTCTGCCCTTTTATGCTGTTTATTTTACTTTTAATTGAAAAAAATACAATTAGACTAATTAAATATAGTAAATAAGAGTTTAGGAGAAAAAAAATAAATCGGTAATTATCGTACGAATTAAGTTTATTAAATAAAAATATGTGTCAATTATATAGAATTACATAAATACTAATTATTTATATATATTTAAATTTAGTTTCGTCACCAAAAAAATAATAATTATTTAGTCTTGGAAAATATAAATTGATAAAATAGGACGTAACTAAAATTAAAAAAAATATTTTTTTTTTAATTTCACCGATGAAAAATTTCAAAGCATTGCTCCCGACACAAAGGAGGATTTTCCGGGCAAACAGGACAATAATAGGCGATATCTTTCCTCAGTTTATTTTTCGAACATTGTCGACGTTTCTTTTGCGTGGCTCTCGTCTTTCGGTCAGGTATGTCGTATCGTTTTGGGAAATGTATTGGCTCACGTGGTGATTGTGAAGACGATTGAGAGGAAGGAATAGGACGTGGGGAACATGATTGAGAGGAAGAAGAGCGACGTGGAACAGGTGGCTTACAGGAAGGAAGATTTTATCACGGAAAGGCTGAAATCATACAGGTTCATTTTAGGATGAACTGGTTTTTTTTTATGAATAACAAGTAACTGTTTATCAGAAATAGGTGAAACAGATGAATCCACAGCTTTTTATACCATTTTAGCGTTTTGCGTTCAATAGGATAATAAGCCATCATTTGATCGAAATGATCAATGCCACCCATAGATATAATTTAAATACGACTAAGCTTAAAATTCTTATAATTATCAAGTAGATGGGAGAAATTAATCAATAGAATAATATTTTGCACTTGAAAAAATAAAAACGCCAAGTTTGAAAAATTATTTAAAAAAAAAACACCAGTTGTCCAGTTTGAAAACAGTCTTCACTCGGTGAAAGGTTAGACTTTAATGAATGGCTGAGAGAAAGGGCGATCTCGTAGACCAGGTACTGGAATCACCAACCTTCTATACAATCCGATAGGGAAAGGACGTCTCAAGCCGTCACTCAGCACTGAATGTGTTAATCATATTTCTGTAAGAGGATGTCAAACTGGCAGTAACTACTTCTGATTTTAATTTGTGATTTATGCCATATGCTGCAGTCATTTTAGCTTGTATTGATGTGCAAAAGTCAGTATTTTTTTCCATCTTCTACATGTATTGTCTCTAGTGTGACTCCCCATGTTTATACATACCTGCAATGTCACAGTGATGATGTTTTGGTTCATCAGTTTATGACCACAGTAATGATTAAATATTATAGTGAGATTTCATTTTCTCTTACACTGTATTGTAAAACATTTATAAAAGTCTTGCTGAACCAATCACAATCAGTAAACAGAGTTTATTATAGCTTGCAGATGTAGACAATATTTTCTTTAAATAAGTGCAAAATGAACTGATGAAGTTCTGTTACATCAGACTAATATTTGCTCTCTCTCAATGCTAAATATCATGCTTTTGTGTTGTGACTTTACTTCCCATCAACATGGAGGTCATTAGGGTTGCAAAGGACTGGCAACAAGGAACTACCTTAGCATTCACCTAGAGTTATTCTGGAACACCACACAGTATCGAAATCAGACAGGGATTCCAATCTGCTTCCTTATTAATGTTCATGTTGACTACCATACTTGGTCTGATTATAAAGAAAACTGCTACTATGTCCTTTGAGGTAAGGTCATTGTAGTCTGGTGCTGACCACATAATTTCTAAAAAAAAATGTTTTCACTGACTCGTTATAAATAAGATTTATTTTGAATATTACAAAACATAACAGTTAACAGCAAAAATCATGTTTACCATCAATTAGTTTAACAATAACACTGTAAAAACAAGAAATTTATGAATATTAAAGTGTAATATGTTTAAAATTACCGCAACAGTTTTAAACATTAGAATGGAAACAAAAGATATCCTCAGCAAACTCTGAGTAATTAATAGACTTTCATTTTTTGTCTTCATTAGAAATATAAGTAAAGAAGAGCTGCGATGCGTATAAAAAAAGCAGGTCTGACACTGACAGTTATAAGCCGGCAATATTCTCTCCAACCTCACCAGGAAATCCAGGTTATAAACTGCCGATGATGCCTTTTATTTGTTTCGGCAGTTGTGCATATTAATGTAATGCATTTAGGTGAACATAATATTTAATAAAACAAGAAAAACCACACATATATGGTACACTAATAACATGAAACGTTTATTCAAAACCAGATAGCCAAAATAACAATACCTCTCGCAAGCTTAACACAGTCCGTGCTCTTTTTTGTCTCACAACGATTATACACCTCTCTCTTACTAGTTGTATTATTCTTTGGCAGCGCCCGCTGATCAAAGATTATTGTCACTTACAGTCAATACTTAGACGCTAGTGTTAGCGTATATGCTACACAGTACGAAATTCAGTGATTACATACAAATTTTATAAAACAATCCCTAATAATAATTAAAATGGTAATATATCTTCTATCGCTAATCATTGCCATAAAGTTCGGTAACAGATAATTTCAGAAATTGACAGTAAAAATTTAATCAAACTGATCAAAAGCACTGCATGATTCTATGAACAAAACTGGCATACAGAGTAATTATTTAACCTTAATAATTACATATGTTTACATGCAAATTAGCAAAAGGAGACAATATGCCCAAATAAAGGTAAAACAAAAGATAAACCACCACGAGCCAAATCACCTAGTTACTTTCAACTGTAAACCTGGAAGAGGAAATATATAAAATGTAATTATGCATTTTAATTCTTCCAATGTTTGTATAGAAACTACCGTACTTTGATAGAATCTTTTTATGAACACTAAATTATATATTGATGAGTAGAATAATTTTCATTTCCTACGATTAAAAAATGAAACAGGTGTGTGCCTGAATATCTTTTCAAAAGCAACCAAAATAGACGAAATATTTTCACGAAGTGCATAAGGAAACATACAATAGCCTTAATGACTCCTTTGATATTTGTGTTCTCCCAGTGAATCCTTTATTACATTTTGAGATACCCACTGTAAAATATTTTTCACAAGAAAACTTGTGGTTATCTGAACACACCGAGGTTTTTTGAAAGAAAACATTTTCCACTGTTTTTATGAAATGGACGTTCACCAGAATAAATGCTCCAATGCTCTTGAAGATTTGCAGTAAACGCAATAGATTTTTCACAAACTTCACTAGGAAATGAAACGTAACTAGTGAAATTTGTGGAAAAACATTCGCGCAATCTGCTTTTCCATGGTTCTTTAAGACTGCATAATTGCTTACAAGATGTTTCACACAATTTTCACATCTCTCTCTTGTTGATATTTAAACATGTCACTGCAATTGAAGGTAATAACCATCTCTTCACTTATGCTGTTGTTTTGAAGTACAGCCTTCAAACAGAAAAATTTCAACATTATTTCATGGTGATTTTTAATTAATAGAAACATTTTTTAATCACCTGATTCCCAACAGCCTAAAATTTATAACATTCAGAAATCTAACAAATTGCCAGAAAAACATGTTATTTATAGTACAAACAAAATATCTAAAGCACAGTAAAAACTGTGCATATTGCTCCGCCATCTATAGAAGTATATGCTAAAATAACTTTTGTTAGTTTGGCATAAAAATAGTCACATATGCATGTAACCGAGAGTCTAATTAAATTAAATGCTGCCCATTTATAAAATGTTAACAACACAAATATATTGAGAATTGGCGACAAAATATTTGTTGCTGTGTAAAGATGCTGTAAATCATGAAATTGAGACTGTCTGCTCAGGGATGGGTCTGGCAAGGAATACTGACTGACATTGGGTTTCTGTCTCACTACTTAATAACAGGATGACTTCTCAGGATGAACAACAAAAACCACTTTAAACCTGCAGTGGTCGCATGGATTACATATGCAGTCCACTCAAGCCATTTCTAATGGGAATTTTCAGAGCACGACTACTGCAGGGTTAAGTTAATATCACTGGCAAGGGCGTATCCAGGATCAGAACTAGAGGGGGGCAGGATTTGAACTAGGGGGGGGGCAACTCATTTTGGTTTCGAGGAAGTGGGGTGGGGGACTGAAACATGACATTACAAAATCAAACTCAAACCTATTCAGGAAACTATTTTTATCATTGATTAATATAGTAACCCTTCTACTTAATCTAAGGACCTACTATGCAGTTAATTAAGATCGTAAGTCAGTTAGTTTTTTATGTAAACATTAATTGTCTCGGATTTTCAATTTCAATAATTTTGTTTGTCAATATCTCATGGCGTTCTTTCACGAAATTTCGATGCACACTCATCAGACATAATCCAGTCAATCTTTCTCTCCCAAAGGGCTCCTGAACTAGTTCTTCACTCGTCGAAGCATACTGAAGGCAACTTAATTTTTCTTCTAGGGGGGGGGGGGGGCAGCAGCGCCCCTCTGCCCCTCGCTGGATACGCCCATGATCACTGGAGTGTGGTGCTGACAACCTATTTGCTACAAAATTATTATTAAGTGACTTGTTATAAGTAATATTTAGTTTGAATGTGATAATACCTTATACTTAAGTGAAAAACTATACTTCAATAGCCAATCCAACCGACACTGATCTTGAAGTCTTAGAATGATCACAAATCAGAAACTCATGTACATTATAAAAACTGATTCCAATTCATTCTAGAAAAAGTATAACATTATGTATAAAATTATACCAAATCATTTTATAATCAGTTGGTTTAATATTAAATCTCGAAAATACTATAGCAGATACCATTTCCCTTATGCCATAAAAGTACAGTAGTCACAATATACTTGATGGTACTATTGCATAGATTTACGCATGTTGTTACCATAAAGTAAGCCAACAGATAATTCCAAACATTAGTAGTAAATAAATTAATCAAAACTGTTTAAAAGTACTTCAGGAGTATATCAACATAGTTTATATAAGGGATACTTCTTTTACCTTCATAATTCGCCCGATGACACAGAAGTTAAGAAAAGGATATAATATACTGAAAGAAAGTCAAAAACATTTCTCACGATGAATCAAATCACCATTTCTTGTCTGCTCTTTAATTTGTAAACTTGGAAGAGGAACTATATAAAACATGATTCTGTGTTGTCTAATTTTTAATCTCTCCAGTCTTAGGACGAAAACAGAAATACATCTCATAGATTGCTTTGATTCATTTTAAGAACACTACATTATACATAAATGAATACATTTTTTAAAAAAGTGAACAAACGCGAAACATATTTCCTTCAATTAAGAAATATAAATGGGGTTTGTATGCATGACTTTTCAAAGGTAACAAAAGCAAGTACAAAATTTTCCACAAACCTCACAAAGAAAACGATGATAGCCCTAATGAATCTTCTGGTATTAGGTAAGGCACCCAGACTTTTTAAAAGATGTTCCACAAACATTTCTCTGAGACTGGCTTCTCTCCTATTGAATCCTATTATACATTGCAAGATGCCCAGGCAGTAAAAGATTTTCACAAATGTCGTGAGAAAATGGGTGTTTACCTCAATCAATCTAAAACCGCTTCTCAACCTTTTCCGGACCGTTAACTCACATAGCCCTAATTTTTACCTACATGCATGTTATTAACACCTGGGACATATTATACTGAATAATGATTATACAGTACACCTAATTTTAAATTCAGATGGAAAAAGTTTTGAAATTGGAAGTGAATTATTAAAAGTTAATTATACACTGATAAGACCCTTTATCTTTAACAAACAAATCAACAACAATGTTACTAATAGCTGTGTGCTAGCTGTACTACCAAACTATATATACAAACTAAAATAAAAGCCATTAGACCTTGCACCTTTTTATTTTTTTCCAATTCACTACTCTAATGTTACTAAACCTTCCACGTACTGCAGTACCTCAAACCTACTACATGTTTCTGCTCGCTTATGGTGTAATACAATGTGATTATGGCATCTATATTTATAATATTCTTCCTGTTGACCACCTGAACCATCTTTGTGGACCCCCTGAAAATATGTTAAAGGGTATTTAATCAAGATGTCTGTGTTACAATCATTTCTTCAAAATGAGCCCTATTTTTCGGGATATTTGAGTTCAAAAATATTGTAATGCAATTTAAATATTGGAATTATGATCAGTATATACAACGTTTATAAATAAACAACGCCGAGAAAGATTACATTCATTTATAGTATATACAATGGTTTGGTGTGGCGTATGTAGTAAGATAACAGTTCTTCATTTTGCGAACCCGGGTTCGAATCCCCCTACTGCTAAATATTTTTATTTCTTTTTATATTCGGAAATCATTGAGTATTGATTTCATTTTATTTAAAATTCATTTAATTATTTCTATTACGTGAAACAACATTTAGAATATAAAATATTACATTATATAAATCTCAAATTTTTTTAGTATAACATTATTTTATTATTTATTTTTTGTGTTTTCTAATGAAACAGGTATATTTTTCACTTTATTTCTTCATAATTTCTTTACTTGTATCTCTACAATTAATATTTTAAAGTAAATATGTAACATCCAGAAGTTTGTTTTATTTTTCTACAATAATTTGTAAAAAATATTTAGAATACACCAATGTCAATGAAATTACAACAAGAAATACATTTGCATGAAGATGTGATTAGAATATATTCTTTAATCACACATCAAATATCTGCGCCAATATTCCTGTTGGTATGGTGCCCAATTGATTTAAGAAAAAAAGTATTTTCAGGAATATTAGTGATGTTTGTTTTGCAATCTATTTATTAAAAAAAATATGCACGTGGCAAAGTGCCGTTTATCAAATGTGCTTGCTGCCAACTGGTAATATGTTTTGAATGTTTCTGCAATAATTACCACCCACAAATGTGTTCAATAGAGGAAATGGACAATCAACCAAATATTCTTTTTATAGGCATTGCATTGTAATAAAAATTGTTTATTGTATCTATTAGAAGTAATTATATTATTCTAAATAATGTTTTAAATGTTATTTCGTGTATTAAAAATACATAAATGAGTTTTAAATAAAATCAATTCTCAATGATTTCTGACTATAAAAAATAAATAAAGGTATTTGGCAGTACGAGGATTTGAACCCGAGGTTGCAAAATGGGAAGCGGGAGACTTACCACATACACCATGCTAAAGCAATATTTTTGCAATCAAATATCTCGAAAAATATAGCTTATTTTTAAGAAATGGTTGTAACACAAACATATGGATTAAATACCCTTCAACATATATTCGGGGGGGTTGAAATGCATTCTGAACACATCTGATGATCTCCAGTAAGGCTAATCAAGATCTGTAGACACAGTAAAAGATTTTCCACAAAATTTCACAATAAACTGGGAGTAACCAGAATGAATCCTTAAAACATTTTGCACAAAGTTCAGAATAAACTTATCTCAATGTATCCACTAATGCATATTAAGATCTGCAGTACTGTAAAAGTTTACAAAGAAATTTCAGAATAAAATCCGATTTCCCCCCAAATTTGAATCTCATCATAATGTTTAAGACCTGCAGACCTTGTAAAACATTTAGAACAAAATTAATAATATGATGAAATTCACAGGAATAAATCCTTGTATGCTTTTAAAAATTCATAAACCTTCTAAAACATTTTGCACAAACTTTGGTACAAAATAGATGTTCTTCTGAATGAGTCCCCTGAAACATTTTAAAATTTAAAGACCTTGTAATAGATTCTGCACAATTTCAACAGTAAAATGGCACTCACTTTAATTAATCCTGTTACATTTTTTTTAAAAATAGTGGACATTGTAAAAGACTTCCCACAAACATCGCCAAAAATGGATATTCATCAAGAATGAACCCTTTATTTTTTTTAAGGTATGCAGGCATTGTAATAGATTTCTGGAAATGTAAGAATGAAATGGATGATAGCCAGAATGAATCCACTTAAACCTTTTTAATATCTGAAAAGCTTACAAGGACTTTTGACAATCTACACAGGAAAACTAACGTTCATCTGAATACACTGATGTAGTTGAAAACAAAATGTTTTCCACTATTTTGTGAGAAGATGGATGTTCACTAGAATAAATTCTCTGATGCTCTTGAAGGTTTGCAGACAACACAATCAACATTTCACATACTTCACTACAAAGTGGTATGTAATTAGTGAAGTCTGTGAAAAGTCATTCACGCAATCTGCTTTTTGAAGTTTCTTTAAGAGTACAAAATTGCATACAAGATGTTCCACATAATTTTCATATGCTTGGCAGTACATGTGATCTATTTCTCTCCTATTCAAATTGAAATGTATTACTACAATTATAAGTAATGACTGTTTCCTCGCCTATGCTGTCATTCTTAAGTACAGCTGTAGATAATTGCTGCTTGTAAATGAATAAGTAACTATCAGTCATAAAAAATCCTAGAAACAGGATAATGTCAATATTATACATATTATACACTCAAAAACACACCACATATATGAGTTAACTTGTGGTTTATAACTAGAGGATATTATTTTCGTGAATTGTTCGGATTCCACTGTTATTTATAAGTAATGAATCATTCTGTACCTAAACTTTGGAAACTTAACTGAATGCCAGAAAAATGTTATTTATAGTAAAATTGAATAGCTATATTACAGCAAACATGCTGCAAAACACTGCACCATGTGTGGAAGTAAAAACTATAAAAAAATTCTATTATCTACTTGGCATAAAATGGACATATTAGTATATAGTTTCTAAAAAAAATCACAAAATCACAAAATACCTGTTATTGTATTCATGTAGGCATTATACCCCTCAGTATCATAAATTTTGGCAATAGATAGTATAGAAATTAGCACTTGATAAATAAAATAATGAAAGTAATTAAAAGTACTTCATGATTCTACCAACAACATTAGTATGAAGCAGACATCTTCCACCTTAATAGTTAGACCTATTTATACAGAAGTTAACAAGAGGGGAAAATATGCCCACAGAAGTGTAAAAAGAAAACATTATTCATCATGGATTAAATCAAAGTTTCCTTTCAGAGAATCAAACACTAATGTTTTCCTTGAAAACCTGGAAGAGGAAATACACAAAAGGTAATGCAGACTGTGGCGTATTTTTCTTTAGTGTCTCTGAAAAGGAATTTACACAACTTGAGCATTGTAAAGATGTACAAAGGATAGAATGCTTGTGCTACCTATCAATTTTATAATTATACATGAACAGGTAGTATTATATTTAATATTCACCAACTGTGGAAAATGTATTCCTCAAATTTAAAAATGCCTGAATGCTTCTTCTGATAGATTTTTTTTTAAAGGTAACAAAAACATGTAAAAATATTTTCAATAATATTGCAAGGAAACTGATGATAATACTAAGACATGTGATATTTGTTAAGATACCTGAAACTTTTTAAAATATATTCTGCAAACATGAAAAAACATTGGTACTTACCACAATGAAACTTGTGATACTTTTCAGGAAACCCAACAATGTAAAAGATTTTTCACAAACTTAACAAATGAGAATAGGTGTTCACATAAATGAAACATATAATGCATTTTAGGATCCACAGAACTTGCAAATAATTTTCAGCAAACTTTAAAATTAAAGGTAAATGTACTGCAATTAATGCTCACATGATTCTATAAACTGGAGAGTTTGTGAAAAGTTTTTTAAAAATACTTCAATGAATGAACCATCTAAAGTGTTTACAAAATCCCTGCATAGATATAACGTTTTCCACAAACATTACAAGGAGATGGGTCTTCACTGACAAATTCGGTGATGATCTTGAAGGTTCGCAGATGATGCAACAGACTTTTCACAAATTTCACCAGACATTGTGGCATCACAAGTGAATTTTGCGAAAAATCTTTCACACGATCTGCTATTTGATACTGCATACAATATGTTTCATATAATTTGCACATTGCTAATAGTTCACCTGACTTATTTTCCTCTTGTTTGCATTTAAACACATTAATGTAGCTGTAGGTAATGAGTGGTCATTTCCCTATGCTATTATTTCGAAGTAAAGCTGTAGAAAATTGACATTGCTCTTACAATGATCACAAATGACAATTGAATTCCTTCTTACAAAAGAATGCAATATATTTGTAACTGTACCAACATTACACTGACATTTTAAAATATTAAAACAAAAACCAAATAATAAACAATCAGTGAAGTCAGAGTACAATATAATAAGCCAAATAGACTTTATTTTCCGTCTGCAATAAAAATAAAAGCATAGAGAAATATGACACTTTTCAAAATAGCTCTGATGCTGAAAATTCCATATTCAACGATTACACAGTCTTGTAAAGTTGTTTTATTAACAAATACAACTCATAACTGGTAAAAAAAGAAAAAAATCGGGTTCCTAACAGCCAAAAACCTTCCCCAAGCAGCCTAATGTGGCTTTTGCTTGAAAACCCCCTCCCCCCAATCCCCCTGTCAATTCCACATTTCGTGCTGCTACCTCTTACACCTTAAAATTATTGCATATTTAATTAGCTTTATTTACTTTTTTATAACTATATATATATATTGAATGAAATTATGACAATAGCCACTGCTAAAAATGATCAGTCATTGGGAAAAAGTCTTTCTCAAGTACAGCTGAGGAATAATTTTTTATCTTATGGTGTTACTAAAAACATTCTCCTCATCTAATTTATCATTGTTTATTAATTGATAAAACAGAAAAACTATACCTGCCATATAAAAAATTGAGAAGTGCTTCATTTTTTTTCCTGCTGCAGTTCTGTCACCTTTCTTTCTACACTGCCGAGGAATGACTCATTGATGTGCTTAATAGAATATTTCCATAGCTCACTGACGTTTTGGATAGCAAAAACTTTATAGATACTCCAAAAAAATTGGTGGCACTAATGACCACATTGTTGATGCACCCTAGATCCCAAACAACAATAAAATTTGGTGTTCATCCTAGTTAAACCTGTCATACTTTTTAAGATGCCTGGATAGTGTAAAAGATTATTCACAAACTTAAAAAAAAAACCAAAGCTCACCTGAATGAGTTGTCTTGCGTGTTGTAAAATCCACAGTACTTGTAAAGATTTTGAACAAAGTAAATTTTTTTTTCAGAAACTTCAGAAAAAAAGTACATTCGCCTGAATGAACACACTGATGTATTTTAAAATTTCTTTCCAGGAAGAAAGGTTGTCCACAATTGTTGCAAGAAGAGAGGAATTCACTGGAATAAATCCTCTGAAGACTTACAGACAGCAAGATAGATTTTTACAAACACCACCAGATAATGGGTCAGTACAACCAGTGATGTATGTGAAAAATCAGTCATGGCATCTGCTTGATTCTCTCACAGCTGACAGTTCATCCAACGTATTTCTTTCTTGTCTGTATGTAAACCTATTATTGCAACGGTAGGTCGTGTCTGGACTCTTCCCTACGCTGTTTTTTGAAGTAAAGCTATAGGAAGTTGTTGATAGAAAGAGGAAAACTTTATTGTCACTATGTGGTGACAATAATTTAGGGCATACGTAAATCTTAGCTATGATGATACTTGCAGTTTTTAGCTAGTAGATACTTATACTTTACTGTTTAAGCATAATAGTATACTGTATCTGTAAGTAATGAATCATGCTGCTATGTGAAACTCAACAACGTAAAAACTGTAAAGTCAGAACCCAACTGCATTAAAGAAAGTGATTTAAAATAAAAACACAATTACAGGAAAAACAGTGTAAAATACTCCTTGTTTCAAAGCAGACACAAAAAAAATATCAATTTGATAATCATAAACAGATGAAAACTATATATTTTTAAAATTAAGAATCTGATGAAATACTAATTACAAAATATTAGAAATACAAAATTAATTCTGGAAACAATTTTTTTTTGCTGTATTATCAGTAAATTAAAACTAGGTCAGCAAATACATCTTAATTATGCATATGGTCATAGGCCTTGTTACAAAGACAAAAGTTACAGAGAAACAGTGAATACCATATAATAGGATCAAAACAGGAGACTGATTGGCTGCAGAGTGACCTGGATAGATTATCTAACTGGGTAGGTCAACATCGAATTGAGATAAATGCCAAGAAGAGTCAGCTTATTGGGTACACAGAGCACAGGGGGTAGGAAAAGATAATAAAATTCTTCATTTATTGGAGAGCGTGATGAGAGGATGTACCAGAGAATTTAGGGAACTGGGTTACAAAACTTTGGTTTGAATATGGTTGAATATGGTGATGTAGTATGGGACCCATATTTTGGTTATCAAATACAGGAGTTGGAAGGTGTGCAAAGAAGAGCAGCTAGATTTGTTTGTGGAAATTATTGTAGGACCGAGTCAGTAACTGACATGATAAAGGAGCTTTGTTGGGAGTCATTGGAGGGAGTGCAGTTGTGGGTAAGGGAATCAGAGATTGCAATAAACTACCATGGGAAATGATGAATAATTTACCAAAAATGACGAAGGAATTTAAGGCAAAAATAGACGGGTACAGGAATTTAATGCTCAAAGTATATGAGATGATAATTGTAAAAGGGATATTAAGTGATTAGGGAAGTTGAAACCAGAGCATGCATTTCATTGCAATTCAATGTTACAAAGTAAATATCAAATCTAAATTCATATTGTACATATATCACTTTTAGAAAATAGTAAATGTCCCCAACTCACACATACAAGAAAAGGCTTAACATTGTGGGCAATGGTTTCAATCGGCGATTACTAGGGTTCGTACCATTATGACCAAAAAAATTGAGGAATATGCAGGCAATTATGACCTTAAAAATGCGTAAATATGACCTAAAAATGACAAAATATGACCAAACATTTAAACTTACTATACGTCAAAACATGCTCAATTATATATCATTTATTTTATCTAGTAGTGTCGCTTTCATGTAAACAGCATAATTTGCTTCCATATACTTGCTGCACCACTGGGAAATTAAATTTTAAATCGTTTTGTTGAAGTCACTTTGATTTCAGATAATTTACAGAATAGAACTCTCTCATCTGTACTAATATACTGTAAATTACTTAACTTTGCACTTTCAGAAAATTTTATTTTCAGCATGGCGGTAGGTATACTCCTTGATCCATTGCAAATTTAACAATGACTGAGGATATTTCATTGAGTGACAATAATTTATAACTTTAATTCTTGATTCGTGAAAATTAGTTTTTCCCCACACCTGTATAGCAGAAGTACAGGTCTGTGAATAATTATCTTAATTTATTCTCATCTAAATCTAGAGAATTCCAGGTACTATTAAAAAAACTACCACATTTTTCCTTTAAATATGACCATAAATATTATCAAAATATGATCAAACTAGAAAAATGGTCTGAATATGCATTTATAAGGTATATAAAATACATTTAAATACAATCAGAAACATTGAATCAGTGTTTAATTTCAGCTCAAAAAGAAGGCAACAATTACTTACAAGATAGCAATAAAGTAATAATAAATATTGTAATGCCCTATTTTGTATCCAGATAATTTTAGATACATCTTGATCAGTAAATAGGTGCTTCATTGACGACGCAAAAATATTTCACTAAGTTAAATATAATATGATCCTTTACCTTAGTCAGTCAAAAGGCACAGGTCTTGACAGTAATGATTTGAAGGTTAACAGAAACGTGTACTAGAATCAAATAACACAGGTAATGGGTATATAACATATTACATAAGAAATCAAGATACTAAAACAGGTTAGAAAGGGATGTATATGGTTCCTGACAAACTTTAACTTGTATTCAGAGGTTTGGAGAAGTGATAAGGGACTCAAAACAAATGATATACACCGGAATAACATCCGCTATATAAGTGACATTGATCTACAAGAAAACTTTAACACATTCAGCAAAGAATATGGACTCAGGATCAACTTTCAACGAACAAAGATCTTGGTTATCTGCATGGAGAGGATAGACAACACGATAATCTTCTTGGATGGAAATTCACTCGAGAGAGTGACAAGATTCAAACACCTGGGATGTCAGCTGACTGAATAGGGAGATCCTGAAGAGGATGTGAAGAGCAACATTTTAAAAGCTTTAACATTTTGTGTGACCTGCAGTTTGGCACTCGCTGGCACGTTGTGAAATGTTATGCGCTTTTGGTATTACTGTATTGTGTCGGATACTAGACACAACACCTCTTCCATTAATCAATTCGAGGCTTTTGAAAAGGCACTTTAATGCTGGATGTTAAAATTCCCCGGTCAAATCAAGTAACGAATTAACAATAGGGCATTTTACTACCTGTGATAAAAAATCTAAAAATGTATAAATAAGGTATTTATCATCATAAGTAATCGAAATACATTAATTTTAATTCATAAAAATACAAAAAATAAAAATTATTTCATTTAAAAGATTCAGTATATTTCATCTGTCACCAAACGGTATCTGCTATAATGGATTCCAACGTGACGACACCTTATAGTAAATATGAAGGCGTGCCTCGCACTACGCAATTCGGAAGCGACGTGGCTTTTGAGTTGCCTGCAAATATGATACCTTGAGGTGATATAATATCACAAACCAAGGATACTGTGAAACAATACAGTCGCTTCAGTCTGCCTCTAGCCGTGGTGAGCATCGTTCTAATAAACATCCCTGATGTCGCTTCTGACAGAGTTTTTCATTAAGTGACGATAATAATGTCGCCTATTGTTCCTACAACTATTATAGGAAAAGAAAAATCCAAGCAATGTGGTGCCATTCTTAAGTCATACATACAAGAGAAAAACATAATTTACAGTGTTGGGTAAGTAAACAAACTTATAAGAAATGTTAACGATCACTTATGAAGTTTTGAAGTTAAAACTTGCGATAAGATGATGCCTTTTATTTGTTTCGGCAGTTGTGCATATTAATGTAATGCATTTAGATGAACATAATATTTAATAAAACAAGAAAAACCACACATATATGGTACACCAATAACATGAAACGTTTATTCAAAACCAGATAGCCAAAATAACAAAACCTTTCGCAAGCTTAATACAGTCCGTGCCCTCTTTTGTCTCACAGCGATAACACACCTCTCTCTTACTAGTTGTATTATTCTTTGGCAGCGACCGCTGACCAAAGATTATTGCCACTTACAGTCAATACTTAGAAGCTAGTGTTAGCGTATATGCTACACAGTACGAAATTCAGTGATTACATACAAATTTTATAAAACAATCCCTAATAATAAATCTTGAAAATAATACAACAGATATAATTTTTCTATTCACTAATCATTGCCATAAAGTTCGGTAAAAGATAATTTCAGAAATTGACAGTAAAAAAATTAATCAAACTAATCAAAAGCACTGCATGATTCTATCAACAAAACTGGTATACAGAGTAATTATTTAACCTTAATAATTACATATGTTTACATGCAAAATAGCAAAAGGAGACGATATGCCCAAATAAAGGTAAAACAAACGATAAACCACCATGAGCCAAATCACCTAGTTACTTTCAACTGTAAACCTGGAAGAGGAAATATATAAAATGTAATTATGCATTTTAATTCTTCCAATGTTTGTATAGAAACTAGCGTACTTTGATAGAATCTTTTTATGAACACTAAATTATATATTGATGAGTAGAATAATTTTCATTTCCTACAATTAAAAAATGAAACAGGTGTTTGCCTGAATATCTTTTCAAAAGCAACCAAAATAGACGAAATATTTTCACGAAGTGCATAAGGAAACATACAATAGCCTTAATGACTCCTTTGATATTTGTGTTCTCCCAGTGAATCCTTTATTACATTTTGAGATACCCACTGTAAAATATATTTCACAAGAAAACTTGTGGTTATCTGAACACACCGAGGTTTTTTGAAACAAAACATTTTCCACTGTTTTTATGAGATGGACGTTCACCAGAATAAATGCTCCAATGCTCTTGAAGATTTGCAGTAAACGCAATAGATTTTTCACAAACTTCACTAGGAAATGAAACGTAACTAGTGAAGTTTGTGGAAAATCATTCGCGCAATCTGCTTTTTCATGGTTCTTTAAGACTGCATAATTGCTTACAAGATGTTTCACACAATTTTCACATCTCTCTCTTGTTGATATTTAAACATGTCACTACAATTGAAGGTAATGACCATCTCTTCACTTATGCTGTTGTTTTGAAGTACAGCCTTCAAACAGAAAAATTTCAACATTAATTCATAGTGATTTTTAATTAATAGAAACAATTTTTAATCACCTGATTCCCAACAGCCTAAAATTTATAACATTCAGAAATCTAACAAATTGCCAGAAAAACATGTTATTTATAGTACAAACAAAATATCTAAAGCACAGTAAAAACTGTGCATATTGCTCCGCCATCTATAGAAGTATATGCTAAAATAACTTTTGTTAGTTTGGCATAAAAATAGTCACATATGCATGTAACCGAGAGTCTAATTAAATTAAATGCTGCCCATTTATAAAATGTTAACAATACAAATATATTGAGAATTGGCGACAAAATATTTGTTGCTGTGTAAGGATGCTGTAAATCATGAAATTGAGACTGTCTGCTCAGGGGTGGGTCTGGCAAGGAATACTGACTGACATTGAGTTTCTGTCTCACTACTTAATAACAGGATGACTTCTCAGGATGTCGAATGAACAACAAAAACCACTTTAAGTTAATATCACTGGAGTGTGGTGCTGACAACCTATTTGCTACAAAATTATTATTAAGTGACTTGTTATAAGTAATATTTAGTTTGAATGTGATAATACCTTATACTTAAGTGAAAAACTATACTTCAATAGCCAATCCAACCGACACTGATCTTGAAGTCTTAGAATGATCACAAATCAGAAACTCATGTACATTATAAAAACTGATTACAATTCATTCTAGAAAAAAGTGTAACATTATGTATAAAATTATACCAAATCATTTTATAATCAGTTGGTTCAATATTAAATCTCGAAAATACAATAGCAGATACCATTTCCCTTATCTCATAAAAGTACAGTAGTCACAATATGCTTGATGGTACTATTGCATAGATTTACGCATGTTGTTACCATAAAGTAAGCCAACAGATAATTCCAAACATTAGTAGTAAATAAATAAATCAAAACTATTTAAAAGTACTTCAGGAGTCTATCAACATAGTTTATATAAGGGATATCTCTCTTACCTTCATAATTCGCCCGATGACACAGAAGTTAAGAAAAGGATATAATATACTCAAAGAAAGGCAAAAACATTTCTCACGATGAATCAAATCACCATTTCTAGTCTTCACTTTCATTTGTAAACCTGGAAGAGGAACTATGTAAAACATGATTCTGTGTTGTCTAATTTTTAATCTCTCCAGTCTTAGGACGAAAACAGAAATACATCTCATAGATTGCTTTGATTCATTTCAAGAACACAACATTATACATAAATGAATACATTTTTTAAAAAAGTGAACAAACGCGAAACATATTTCCTTCAGTTAAGAAATATAAATGGGGTTTGTATGCATGACTTTTCAAAGGTAACAAAAGCAAGTACAAAATTTTCCACAAACCTCACAAAGAAATCGATGATAGCCCTAATGAATCTTCTGGTATTAGATAACGCACCCAGACTTTTAAAAAGATGTTCCACAAACATTTCTCTGAGACTGGCTTCTCTCCTATTGAATCCTATTATACATTGTAAGATGCCCAGGCAGTAAAAGATTTTTCACAAATGTTGTGAGAATATGGGTGTTTACCTCAATCAATCTAAAACCGCTTCTCAACCTTTTCCGGACCGTTAACTAATTTTTACCTACATGCATGTTATTAACACCTGGGACATATTATACTGAATAATGATTATATAGTACACCAAATTTTAAATTCAGATGGAAAAAGTTATGAAATTGGAAGTGAATTATTAAAAGTTAATTATACACTGATAAGACCCTTTATCTTTAACAAACAAATCAACAACAATGTTACTAATAGCTGTGTGCTAGCTGTACTACCAAACTATATATACAAACTAAAATAAAAGACATTAGACCTTGCACCTTTTTATTTTTTTCCAATTCACTACTCTAATGTTACTAAACCTTCCACGTACTGCAGTACCTCAAACCAACTACATGTTTCTGCTCGCTTATGGTGTAATACAATGTGAATATGGCATCTATATTTATAATATTCTTCCTGTTGACCACCTGAACCATCTTTGTGGACCCCCTGAAAATATGTTAAAAGGGTATTTAATCAAGATGTCTGTGTTACAATCATTTCTTCAAAATGAGCCCTATTTTTCGAGATATTTGAGTTCAAAAATATTGTAATGCAATTTAAATATTGGAATTATGATCAGTATATACAATGGTTTGGTGTGGCGTATGTAGTAAGATAACAGTTCTTCATTTTGCGAACCCGGATTCGAATCCCCCTACAGCTAAATATTTTTATTTCTTTTTATATTCGGAAATCATTGAGTATTGATTTCATTTTATTTAAAATTCATTTATGTATTTCAATTACGTGAAACAACATTTAGAATATAAAATATTGCATTATATAAATCTCAAATTTTTTTAGTATAACATTATTTTATTATTTATTTTTTGTGTTTTCTAATGAAACAGGTATATTTTTCACTTTATTTCTTCATAATTTCTTTACTTGTATCTCTACAATTAATATTTTAAAGTAAATATGTAACATCCAGAAGTTTGTTTTATTTTTCTAAATAATTTGTAACAAAATATTGTAGAATACACCAATGTCAATGAAATTACAAAAAGAAATACATTTGCGTGAAGATATGATTAGAATATATTCTTTAATCACACATCAAATATCTGCGCCAATATTCCTGTTGGTATGGTGCCCAATTGATTTAAGAAAAAAAAGTATTTTCAGGAATATTAGTGATGTTTGTTTTGCAATCTATTTATTAAAAAAAATATGCACGTGGCAAAGTGCCGTTTATCAAATGTGCTTGCTGCCAACTGGTAATATGTTTTGAATGTTTCTGCAATAATTACCACCCACAAATGTGTTCAATAGAGGAAATGGACAATCAACCAAATATTCTTTTTATAGGCATTGCATTGTATAAAAATTGTTTATTGTATCTATTAGAAGTAATTATATTATTCTAAATAATGTTTTAAATGTTATTTCGTGTATTAAAAATACATAAATGAGTTTTAAATAAAATCAATTCTCAATGATTTCTGACTATAAAAAATAAATAAAGGTATTTGGCAGTACGAGGATTTGAACCCGAGGTTGCAAAATGGGAAGCGGGAGACTTACCACATACACCATGCTAAAGCAATATTTTTGCAATCAAATATCTCGAAAAATATAGCTTATTTTTAAGAAATGGTTGTAACACAAACATATGGATTAAATACCCTTCAACATATATTCGGGGGGGTTGAAATGCATTCTGAACACATCTGATGATCTCCAGTAAGGCTAATCAAGATCTGTAGACACAGTAAAAGATTTTCCACAAATTTCACAATAAACTGGGAGTAACCAGAATGAATCCTTAAAACATTTTGCACAAAGTTCAGAATAAACTTATCTCAATGTATCCACTAATGCATATTAAGATCTGCAGTACTGTAAAAGTTTACAAAGAAATTTCAGAATAAAATCCGATTTCCCCCAAATTTGAATCTCATCATAATGTTTAAGACCTGCAGACCTTGTAAAACATTTAGAACAAAATTAATAATATGATGAAATTCACAGGAATAAATCCTTGTATGCTTTTAAAAATTCATAAACCTTCTAAAACATTTGCACAAACTTTGGTACAAAATAGATGTTCTTCTGAATGAGTCCCCTGAAACATTTTAAAATTTAAAGACCTTGTAATAGATTCTGCACAATTTCAACAGTAAAATGGCACTCACTTTAATTAATCCTGTTACATTTTTTTTAAAAATAGTGGACATTGTAAAAGACTTCCCACAAACATCGCCAAAAAATGGATATTCATCAAGAATGAACCCTTTATTTTTTTAAGGTATGCAGGCATTGTAATAGATTTCTGGAAATGTAAGAATGAAATGGATGATAGCCAGAATGAATCCACTTAAACCTTTTTAATATCTGAAAAGCTTACAAGGACTTTTGACAATCTACACAGGAAAACTAACGTTCATCTGAATACACTGATGTAGTTGAAAACAAAATGTTTTCCACTATTTTGTGAGAAGATGGATGTTCACTAGAATAAATTCTCTGATGCTCTTGAAGGTTTGCAGACAACACAATCAACATTTCACATACTTCACTACAAAGTGGTATGTAATTAGTGAAGTCTGTGAAAAGTCATTCACGCAATCTGCTTTTTGAAGTTTCTTTAAGAGTACAAAATTGCATACAAGATGTTCCACATAATTTTCATATGCTTGGCAGTACATGTGATCTATTTCTCTCCTATTCAAATTGAAATGTATTACTACAATTATAAGTAATGACTGTTTCCTCGCCTATGCTGTCATTATTAAGTACAGCTGTAGATAATTGCTGCTTGTAAATGAATAAGTAACTATCAGTCATAAAAAAAATCCTAGAAACAGGATAATGTCAATATTATATATATTATACACTCAAAAACACACCACATATATGAGTTAACTTGTGGTTTGTAACTAGAGGATATTATTTTCGTGAATTGTTCGGATTCCACTGTTATTTATAAGTAATGAATCATTCTGTACCTAAACTTTGGAAACTTAACTGAATGCCAGAAAAATGTTATTTATATTAAAATTAAATAGCTATATTACAGCAAACATGCTGCAAAACACTGCACCATGTGTGTAAGTAAAAACTATTAAAAAAATTCTATTATCTACTTGGCATAAAAATGGACATATTAGTATATAGTTTCTAAAAAAAAAATATGTTTATGATAGTCACAAAATACCTGTTATTGTATTAATGTAGGCATTATACCCCTCAGTATCATAAATTTTGGCAATAGATGGTATAGAAATTAGCACTTGATAAATAAAATAATGAAAGTGATTAAAAGTACTTCATGATTCTACCAACAACATTAGTATGAAGCAGACATCTTCCACCTTAATAGTTAGACCTATTTATACAGAAGTTAACAAGAGGGGAAAATATGCCCACAGAAGTGTAAAAAGAAAACATTATTCATCATAGATTAAATCAAAGTTTCCTTTCAGAGAATCAAACACTAAAGTTTTCCTTGAAAACCTGGAAGAGGAAATACACAAAAGGTAATGCAGACTGTGGCGTATTTTTCTTTAGTGTCTCTGAAAAGGAATTTACACAACTTGAGCATTGTAAAGATGTACAAAGGATAGAATGCTTGTGCTACCTATCAATTTTATAATTATACATGAACAGGTAGTATTATATTTAATATTCACCAACTGTGGAAAACGTATTCCTCAAATTTAAAAATGCCTGAATGCTTCTTCTGATAGATTTTTTTTAAAGGTAACAAAAACATGTAAAAATATTTTCACTAATATTGCAAGGAAACTGATGATAATACTAAGTCATGTGATATTTGTTAAGATACCTGAAACTTTTTAAAATATATTCTGCAAACATGAAAAAACATTGGTACTTACCACAATGAAACTTATGATACTTTTCAGGAAACCCAACAATGTAAAAGATTTTTCACAAACTTAACAAATGAGAATAGGTGTTCACATAAATGAAACATATAATGCATTTTAGGATCCACAGAACTTGCAAATAATTTTAAAATCTTGTTAAAATTAAAGGGAAATGTACTGCAATTAATGCTCACATGATTCTATAAACTGGAGAGCTTGTGAAAAGTTTTTTAAAAATACTTCAATGAATGAACCATCTAAAGTGTTTACAAAATCCCTGCATAGATATAACATTTTCCACAAACATTGCAAGGAGAAGGGTCTTCACTGACAAATTCGGTGAAGATCTTGAAGGTTTGCAGATGATGCAACAGACTTTTCACAAATTTCATCAGACATCGTGGCATCACAAGTGAATTTTGCGAAAAATCTTTCACACAATCTGCTATTTGATACTGCATACAATATGTTTCGTATAATTTGCACGTGGCTAATAGTTCACCTGACTTATTTTCCTCTTGTTTGCATTTAAACACATTAATGTAGCTGTAGGTACTGAATGGTCATTTCCCTATGCTATTATTTCGAAGTACAGCTGTATAAAATTGACATTGCTGTTACAATGATCACAAATGACAATTCAATTCCTTCTTACAAAAGAATGCAATATATTTGTAACTGTACCAACATTACACTGACATTTTAAAATATTAAAACAAAAACCAAATAATGAACAATCAGTGAAGTCAGAGTACAATATAATAAGCCAAATAGACTTTATTTTCCGTCTGCAATAAAAATAAAAGCATAGAGAAATAAGACACTTTTCAAAATAGCTCTGATCCTGAAAATTCCATATTCAACGATTACACAGTCTTGTAAAGTTGTTTTATTAACAGATACAACTCATAACTGGTAAAAAAAGAAAAAAATCGGGTTCCTAACAGCCAAAAACCTTCCCCAAGCAGCCTAATGTGGCTTTTGCTTGAAAACCCCCTCCCCCCAATCCCCCTGTTAATTCCACATTTCGTGCTGCTACCTCTTACACCTTAAAATTATTGCATATTTAATTAGCTTTATTTACTTTTTTATAACTATATATATATATATATATATATATATTGAATGAAATTATGACAACAGCCACTGCTAAAAATGATCAGTCATTGGGAAAAAGTCTTTCTCAAGTACAGCTGAGGAATAATTTTTTATCTTATGGTGTTACTAAAAACATTCTCCTCATCTAATTTATCATTGTTTATTAATTGATAAAACAGAAAAACTATACCTGCCACATAAAAAATTGAGAAGTGCTTCATTTTTTTTCCTGCTGCAGTTCTGTCACCTTTCTTTCTACACTGCCGAGGAATGACTGATTGATGTGCTTAATAGAATATTTTCATAGCTCACTGACGTTTTGGGTAGCAAAAACTTTATAGATACTCCAAAAAAATTGGTGGCACTAATGACCACATTGTTGATGCACCCTAAATCCCAAACAACAACAACAACAAAATTTGGTGTTCATCCTAGTTAAACCTGTCATACTTTTTAAGATGCCTGGATAGTGTAAAAGATTATTCACAAACTTCAAAATAAAACCAAAGCTCACCTGAATGAGTTGTCTTGCGTGTTGTAAAATCCACAGTACTTGTAAAGATTTTGAACAAAGTAAAATTTTTTTTTAGAAACTTCAGAAAAAAAAGTACATTCGCCTGAATGAACACACTGATGTATTTTAAAATTTCTTTCCAGGAAGAAAGGTTGTCCACAATTGTTGCAAGAAGAGAGGAATTCACTGGAATAAATCCTCTGAAGACTTACAGACAGCGAGATAGATTTTTACAAACACCACCAGATAATGGGTCAGTACAACCAGTGATGTATGTGAAAATCAGACACGGCATCTGCTTGATTCTCTCACAGCTGACAGTTCATCCAACGTATTTCTTTCTTGTCTGTATGTAAACCTATTATTGCAACGGTAGGTCGTGTCTGGACTCTTCCCTACGCTGTTTTTTGAAGTAAAGCTATAGGAAGTTGTTGATAGAAAGAGGAAAACTTTATTGTCACTATGTGGTGACAATAATTTAGGGCATACGTAAATCTTAGCTATGATGATACTTGCAGTTTTTAGCTAGTAGATACTTATACTTTACTGTTTAAGCATAATAGTATACTGTATCTGTAAGTAATGAATCATGCTGCTATGTGAAACTCAACAACGTAAAAACTGTAAAGTCAGAACCCAACTGCATTAAAGAAAGTGATTTAAAATAAAAACACAATTACAGGAAAAACAGTGTAAAATACTCCATGTTTCAAAGCAGACACAAAAAAAAATATCAATTTGATAATCATAAATAAATGAAAACTATATATTTTTAAAATTAAGAATCTGATGAAATACTAATTACAAAATATTAGAAATACAAAATTAATTCTGGAAACAATTTTTTTTTGCTGTATTATCAGTAAATTAAAACTAGGTCAGCAAATACATCTTAATTATGCATATGGTCATAGGCCTCGTTACAAAGACAAAAGTTACAGAGAAACAGTGAATACCATATAATAGGATCAAAACAGGAGACTGATTGGCTGCAGAGTGACCTGGATAGATTATCTAACTGGGTAGGTCAACATCGAATTGAGATAAATGCCAAGAAGAGTCAGCTTATTGGGTACACAGAGCACAGTGGGCAGGGGGTAGTAAAAATAATAAAATTCTTCATTTACTGGAGAGGGTGATGAGAGGATGTACCAGAGAAGTTAGGGAACTGGGTTACAAAACTTTGGTTTGAATATGGTGATGTAGTATGGGACCCATATTTTGGTTATCAAATACAGGAGTTGAACGGTGTGCAAAGAAGAGTAGCTAGATTTGTTTGTGGAAATTATTGCAGGACCGAGTCAGTAACTGACATGATAAAGGAGCTGGGTTGGGAGTCATTGGAGGGAGTGCAGTTGTGGGTAAGGGAATCAGAGATTGCAATAAACTACCATGGGAAATGATGAATAATTTACCAAAAATGACGAAGGAATTTAAGGCAAAAATAGACGGGTACAGGAATTTTATGCTCAAAGTATATGAGATGATAATAGTAAAAGGGATATTAAGTGATTAGGGAAGTTGAAACCAGAGCATGCATTTCATTGCAATTCAATGTTACAAAGTAAATATCAAATCTAAATTCATATTGTACATATATCACTTTTAGAAAATAGTAAATGTCCCCAAACTCACACATACAAGAAAAGGCTTAACATTGTGGGCAATGGTTTCAATCGGCGATTACTAGGGTTCGTACCATTATGACCAAAAAAATTGAGGAATATGCAGGCAATTATGACCTTAAAAATGCGTAAATATGACCTAAAAATGACAAAATATGACCAAACATTTAAACTTACTATACGTCAAAACATGCTCAATTATATATAATTTATTTTATCTAGTAGTGTCGCTTTCATGTAAACAGCATAATGTGCTTCCGTGTACTTGCTGCACCACTGGGAAATTAAATTTTAAATCGTTTTGTTGAAGTCACTTTGATTTCAGATAATTTACAGAATAGAACTCTCTCATCTGTGACTAATAACGTTAAAATTACAGAAACCAATGTTATGAAATGTTACTAATGAATGATATCAATTATCAGTTTGGAATGTTGTTGATATTTTAAATATATCAATAATTGTGCAAGTAATAATTTTATTTAATTTTTTCAATCCATAATTTTTATTATTGGTTACATTCTATGGCCTAACAAGTATTCACAAACTGATATAGTTCCACAGTAAGACATGAATCACGAAAGCTGAACACACACATGGAAACACAGTGACATCATAGATACCATGCACTATTTGTGTTTGCAACACTGTAGTCGACGAAGCATTAAGTGACTGTAGTGGTACTGCGAACTAGATAATACCCAAATAGGGCAACCACAAATTGTGTGCTATGGTTACAGTTCTCTATGGTCCAGGTAGCATTCTCCACATTTCGATTTAACTTGATACCGCTACAAGGTTGTAAACGCTCTGTCCCAATAGCATTCTAGCTATAGAGATCGAATCAACCTAAACTTTTTTCCTCTTCCTAGCGATTGTGATTAGGTTGAAATGCTGCCTGAATCCTGGGGAAAATATGTAATTAAAGACATTTATATTTTCAAACAGCGAAAACACACAATTCACTGTGGAAAATATTTTGCTATCATAAATTTCTTGTGACTTTTTGTAACTGCGAGAAGCTGTATTGTAAAGAACACATTACAACAAATGAATTAACAAACATTTCAAGATTTGTATTAATTTATTAGTGCTAGTGGAAGAGCGGTATCACAATATAGAGTAAAACCAAAAATTCAGTTTTTTGTTTTCTTCTTCATTTGTTGCCAATGCATTAATCACCAGTCTATGATGCTTCAAAACTCATGTACACTGCTATTAGTCTCTAGAGTCCCCCGAGTACAATATAGAACAGTCAGTGTAAGAACAGACCGTACGTATATTGCAAGATAGTCTAACACAACTACCTACTGGTCGCTGTCGTTTTGTTGTCCAACATTTATGAAGTAAATTTGCAACACACTGTCAGTACTTCACATTCAACCAGCTTTAACTAAAAAAAAGGGGAAAAAAGGGGTAATATCTGGATTGTGATACCGCTGCAACTACTTACCGCCTCGTGATGTAAATACTCCCGGACGGAGAGAGAATAATGTCATTACAATGCTGAATGTGACGTATAAATTTCGCGCACAGCTTTAAATACTGTCATTTACATCTCAATACAGCCTGGACCATAGTGAAACGTAACTGTCGCACACGATATCGCCAATACCCAATTTCCAAATTGTATCTATATCTGTTGGTATGGTCCAGGCTGCATTACAAAATAAACAAAAACAGTTATTGAGAAAATCTTTTTTTTAAAAAAATTCATTTTGTATGAATGATTTTAATAGCAATTTCAGCAGAATTAAATACAAATCAATGGAATTGTGACTAATAGGCTGAAGAATAGCCTCTACAGCCTTTTTCATGAAACCAATCATCTTTCTGGGGAAATTTTCTTACTGACTATCAGTAAACGATTAGTAACTCCAATACGACATTTGTTGCATCGCGAAGGCTGATCACATAACACACCGAAACCCACTGACGTCATAGATACCATGTGCTGTTTGTGTTTACAACAGTGTAGTTGGAAGTGTTTACATCGTGAGGCGGTAAGTGACTGTAGTGGTAACCCAATCTAGATATTACAAAAAAAAACAAAAAAAAACAAAAAAAAAAAAAAAAAAAAAAAACTACCTTATAGACACCTACACTTTCAAGACTTCATTAGCACCTAAACGCATACTAACTATAAACTACTATAAACACTGCAGCTTGACAGAAAACTATGTACTGTACATACAAAGTGCATAAAATTCTAGTTAACTATTTCAGTGTCTATGATACAATAACCATCACATAAAGGTGAATAAGATGCCTGAAAACTGAAAAAAATCAGGATTTCTATAGCATAAATATTTTTACGTCAAATTATCATAGTGTGACGAGCTAATGTTTCAAAAATAAACAAATTAAAACGCTTCAAAATAACATTTAATAGTTTCGGGAAATTAATTTGGGAGACCAAAAACTATTTTTATTTTCAAGTGATAATTGGTTGTAAAAAACCCTGGACCAGAATGAGAGGGGATTACTGGAGATCGCGATTCCGCCTGGAGTTGTCATCATAATACTGCAGTGGTCAAAAGCAAGACTCCGCTAGAAATTCTTTCAAAAGAACATTTAACGGTTTCATGCTGGTCCAGGCTATATTACAACGGAATTACTGCTAGAAAATAATACGTCTTCCGACTGACCACAGCAGTATTACCAACGATATTATTTAATGTTGTTGTCGCGGTATCGCCATCTCCAATTGACCCAATGAGAGTATTAATTTGGATGCAATCTATCTTGGACCATTTCATCCCTCCAATGTATATTCTACACCTCGAAAATAATAAATCTTAAAAACTGACTACGGCAATATTACTCTGCGCAACCCAGCATTTCATCAGACTTTTCAACCGATCAAACACGGCATGTTTAAACAACGGGAAACAAGTGATTCGGCTCACACTCTTTAGTGAATAAAATATGTTCACTGATTTAATAACAAACATATGCTTCCTTGTTGTAGGCCAGTAACCAGCAACGCATGAACTGTACAATTCCACACATACTTAAAAGCAGCAAACCTGCCTACCGCTTTCTTAAGATGAAAAGCATCTCTTACCGTTTTTGAGAGACTGAAACATTCACTATTGATCCAGACAATAATACAACATTCAACACGTACAGCTGATCGTTAACGGTTCACCGACAAAGATTCTAGAATGTCAGAGATAAAACATCAAATCCAAATCTACCGTTTTTTATAATTGCTAAATACCTCATCCCGTAAAATCAAAATTGTTAACTGCCATTCCTTCATTACACAGACACGCCCAATATTTTTCAGATATTCTAATAACATATCTCTTTATGCTATGAGAGGGAATGAAAATGTTGATGATGCTGCAATAAAATACATGAATTTTCCGTCGATCCAAATCTGTGAGATGTAGAAAGTTAAACCCTACTTCTGGGCATATTTATTCCTAGACCTCTCTTCTCATATTAATACAAGACGAAAAAATAAAATTCAACACACAATAACTGCACTTAATTTTAAAACGATTATGCCATATTGCACTTCGTATTTCCGTGCTAATATTCTTCTTAAATTCGTCGTCTTAAAGGCCCGGCCACACAGAACGCGACAAGCGACAGCGACACGCGATATTGTGTCGCGGCGCGACGTCGCTATTGTTGTAATTCACAGTTTTGAATCGGGACGGTCACACACAGAGCGATCCGTCGCCGGGCCGCAGCCTTTGTCGCGGCGACGAGCGACACAGTTGTACAAAATTACAGAATTGTCGCGCGACACAGCGACATGGCCGATGAAGAAAAATTGATTTCCACCGCATCCGACGGCCACTACTTCAGGTGTACTAAGAGATGCATATGAAAAGATTTCCAGCTCATAAAAAATAATTTTTCGCATTCAGAAATGTATTTTTTCTTCTTAGTTTCTCACTTTATGTTTGTTTGTTTACACTGTAATTATTTAAAATAAATAATACTTGTATCTGAGCCTATCTTTTTATTGTGAAATACATTGTCAATAATAAATTGTATATTTTATTGTGAATATTTCACTTTGTGACGAAACTCCTGGTTTTAGGGATATTTCTTAATATTGACCACCACGCAAATGACACAGCTGCCTGCAGGGGGGAAGAGCTGGGAAGTGATAAGATTGAAAATCACTTAGAGGTCAGGGGTTTTGGCCAGGGCGCTAAGATTTTCGGGCCCCGGGTAAGGATTCTTAGCCCCCCTCCTCCTCCCCCCCCCCAGCAAAATTATTTATATTAAAGTTTTAAATTTTAAGGCAAAAAAATCAAATTACACCTTTTTAAGCAAGTTTTTTAAAGTTTTATTTCTATTTAATTAGACACTCTGGCAGAGGAGCCCCCTTCGGGGGCACAGGCCCGGGATACTTTTGCCTCGCTTAACCCCCCCTAGCACCGGCCCTGGTTTTGGCAGTGTCGTTTTTGTTTTGTTGTTAAGAATATATATTAAATGAACAGAACATACCTCATACTGTCATACAAATGGCTAATCTTTCTATTGTACCAATTACTTTTCTCCTGTTCGTGGTGCAATTCGATATAGTTGATTTTAACAGATTGTGTATTTTCTCGAAGCATACTCGAGACATACGAAAATATGTATAAAATCTATCTTCTTGTGATACCAGTCCCCGGCAAAGGCGGTGGTATTCACCAAGGCATTCTCTCTTCGTATTGATGTCAGGAACCCAGACCATTTTTAGTGCGAACAAAATAAGTAGAGTCTCCTCATCACTTGACATGTTTTAAGAATTTCCTAGCCCAAGAAAAATTATTAAGAAAGAAACAGAGAAGTGCAGATCTCTTCGCGAGAGAGGGTCTCACTGTCATTTGTCGCTATGGAGTTGTCGCGTCCTGTGTGACGAGAGAACGACCACTTGCCGCTGTCACTTGTCGCGTTCTGTGTGCCCGGGCCTTAAGTGCTGTTGGCACTATTTATAATATTTTATTGCCAACAGCAGCGGTGTAGAATATGCTACCCCAAAAAACCGCTGCAAAGGTCTCATTGATGTTTTTTACTTTCTGATTGTAATAATTAAACTGTATTACTTATATCTTAGTTAAATTTAAACATCTATTTGTAACAATAGGCACGTATTATGCGGCCCGGAGGCTATCTTAGAATCGAAATTTTGGCTCATCTCTAAATTTGGTTGGGCGGCGTTGCTCGAAACATACTATTTTTTATTTCATTTAATTTATTTTATTCACCATACGATACATTTTCATGTATATTGGTTTCGTCATTTTAAATTTTTATATGTAAAGTGTACAATTTGTATATTCAACTTTAAATGTAAGGCATATAGAAGTATAGATTTAGTACAATCTATTTATAACTACTAGTTTAATAGACACAGTTGTTTTATATAATTTGACTACTTTAAATAGTCTTCTATGGAGTAATAAGTATTTTCTACTAGATACATTTTTAGCCTTTTTTTCAAAAGTTCTGTCGAACTTGGAGAAAGGAGGAGTTGTCACTTATGTTAGAAATAGTTATAGTTTTGAGGATATAAGTATTAGCAAATATTGTGTTGACCAACATTTTGAAGCCTGTGCTACACAGCTAAGTTTCAATAATGAAATTTTCATAATAGTAACAGTATATAGAGCACCATAGGGAAACTTTTCTGTTTTTATGAACCAGTTTGAACTCTTATTAACATTTTTAAGCAGAAAAGAAGTCAACATAGTCGTATGTGGTGATTTTAATGTAGATTTTCTAAATAACTTACCCTGTAAAGTCATGTTAGAATCATTAGTCAGTTCATTCAATTTAACTCAGGTAGTTAATTTTCCAACTAGAATAATGAATAATAGTCACTCAGCTATAGACAATGTTTTCCTAGATACCTCAAAATTCAATTATACCATCAAGCCATCCATCAATTTCGATCACGATGCCCAGTTATTAACCATCAACACTTCAATAGGAACTAGCAATAAGAGTAATGTCTTTAAACTTCAGCGTGTAATAAATGATGAGTCAGTTACTTGTTTTAGAAAGTGGTGCCTGAATACCACAAACTGGGAACAGGTATACAGTGCTCTAGGTATGGATGAAAAATACAACATTTTTAGTAACATTGTATTAAATTTCTTTGAAAGTTGCTTCCCCTTGAAAAAGTGTCATGCTTCTCAAAAAGAACAAAAGCCTTGGATAACTATTGGTATTAGAACATCATGCATTAATAAAAGGAAGTTGTATATTGCCTCTAGGAACAGTGAGAATGCTAATGTTAAAACACATTACAAACAGTACTGCAAAATACTGAAAAAGGTTATTAAAGAATCTGAAAGTATGTATTACAAACATAAAATTCATGATTCTGAAAATAAAATTAAAACAATATGGGACATTGTAAAAAAGGAAACAGGAAAGAGTAATCAAACAAGTAATGATAGTTTTGTCAAAGAAAATTCAATAGAATCTAATTTCTCAATTTCTGATAATTTTAATAAACATTTTTTATCTGTTGCTGATAAGTTGACTGCTAATAGCTCAGTGACACACGGTATGGATTTTGTCAAAAAAGGCTTCCAAGAAAAATTCAACTCTACGTATATAAAATTAGCTACTCCAGAAGAAATAAGAAAAATTGTCAAATCCCTTAAGAGTAAATACTCAAGTGGTTATGATTCGATTTCCAGCAGATTAATTAAATTGTGCTCCACAGAATTAAGTAATATACTAAGTTATCTATTAGATATATCTCTACTTGAGGGTACTTTTCCAGAAAGGCTTAAGTATGCTGTAGTTAAACCACTCTATAAAAAGGGAGATAAGGCAGCCGTATCGAATTACCGACCAATTTCATTACTAACAGCCTTCTCCAAAGTTTTTGAGAAAGCAATGTACAATAGAGTTTATGAACATCTAAAAAAATAATAATATTCTAACTAAATCACAATTTGGTTTTCAAAAGAGTCATTCAACAGAACAAGCTATATTTGCATTCACTGACAATATTTTAGAACGAATAAATGATAAATTAATTCCTGTGGGAATTTTTTGCGACTTATCTAAAGCATTTGACTGTGTAGATCATAAAATTCTGATACAGAAACTTAAGTATTATGGTATAGATGGCATTGTTAATAAATGGCTTAGTTCCTACCTTCTAAAAATAAAACAGAAAGTGTCAATGGAGAATTTTAAGGCTGCCTTAAGAGGTCCACTGTTTTCTGAGTGGAAATTAATCAGATGCGGAGTACCTCAGGGTTCTATATTGGGCCCACTATTGTTTTTAATACATATAAAAATCTACCGTGTGTTTCATCTAAAAACTCAAAATTTGTCCAATTTGCAGATGACACAAACATAGGAATTAAAAACACTCCAGATTTATCTAAAGAATATATTTCAAATTATGTCTTTGAACTGATTAATAAATGGTTTACAGCTAATGGCTTGTCTTTAAACTTTGATAAAACTCAGTATATGCAATTCAGTACATCACACAGATTAACACCTGATATAGACATAAAATTTGCAGGCCAGTCCATTCAAGAGGTAGAGAGTGTGAAATTTCTAGGTTTGTATATTGATCATAATTTAAATTGGAAAGTACATGTTGCTGACTTACTAAAGCGATTGGGAGCAGCCACATTTGCAATTCATACAATTTCAGCTTTAGGTGATCTCCGTATGAGGCAGCTAGTTTATTTTGCTTATTTTCACTCCTTATTGTCATATGGAATAATATTCTGGGTCAATTTTACCCATACAGACAAAGTGTTCAGAGCCCAAAAGCGTGTAATAAGAATTATGTGTGGGGTTAGCAATAGAACTTCATGTAGAGAGCTGTTCAAGAAGTTAGGGATTTTAACATTAGCATCTGAGTATTTATACACATTAATGTCCTTTGTAGTCACAAATTATACTTTATTTGAAACAAATAGTAAAATACACAATTATGGCACTAGAAGTATAAATGATCTTCACAAGACTTACAAGTCACTGTCATTTGTTCAAAAAGGGGTCCGATATTCAGGGATACATATTTTCAATATGCTCCTAACACATATTAAATGTCTAGTAGATGATAAGAATAAATTCAGGAAAAAACTGAAAGAATTTTTAATTGACAACTCCTTCTACTCTGTCGAAGAATTTATTACTAAGGTATCTACAAAATAACTGCCAGTATCTTGTGTAAATATAGTTCACATAATTAATTTACAATGTATGCTATGACTGTACATCTCCTGGTGTATGTATTTAGTTTGTTACATAATTGTTTACGGTACCATATATGTTATGTACATCTTGTGGTGTATGTATTATTTTGTTATGGAATTTTTTTTTTTTAATGTACCATATATGCTATGACTGTACATTTTCTGGTGTATGCATTATTTTGTAATGAAAGTGTTTAATGTACCATGTATACTATGACCGTACATCTAGTGGTGTACTTATTATTTTGTTATGCAACTGTTTATCTGTAAATTGACAACTTTCCACATCCCACAGAGCCAGTCTCTTATATTGGGATCAATGGAAAATGAATGTATTGTTTTATTTTTGTCCCTTAATTTCTACTGGCAGTTTGATATACAATTTCACTCCCTTGTGGAAAAAACTATTTAGACTTTTACTTTTTAAGTTCCTTTCTATGTGTATATTACATCATTTTTTGACCTTGTGGAATATGTATGGACGGAACTGTTTGTGGTGAAGTCTTGTAAGTTTTTTTTTTTAGATACATTATAGAACTGAAGATATAACAGGATGGAACAGCCAGGATGCCTAATTTTCTAAATATGTCCTTACAATGGGTTCTCCTTGAAGTTTTTGCTATTATCCTGACAGACCATTTTTGTAATTTGAAAATAGTGTTTACATTCTTTTTGTTTGAAGCCCAGAAAATGATTCCATAGGATATTATTGTATGCTTGATTTATATGAGTTTATACTATATATTTGTTAACTTTTGAGGGAAACTATCCAATAGCTCCTGCAATGTCTTATTCAATTCCTTTACCTTCTTATCAACAAGAGAAAAACTTACCCCAATCAATATCAATGTTTCATCATGACAAGCTGGCACCCGATTTCAGGCGCGGGGTTGTGGGAAGATTTTTCTTTTGTAGGTAAGGGGCACAGGGACTGTAATAAGTTCCCAATAGAATTTACGAATAATTTACCTAAAAGAATTTAAAGTTGAAATTTGTAGAGGGCAAAAGTTGGTGTGTACAGGAAAGGGAGAAAATGGGTGAGTGTTCAGGGAAATTGTCACTGGAGCATGCGCTCCATCGAAATCAAATTAAGTTTATAAAAAATTAAGTTCCAATTGATTGTCATGGATAAAACTCATGATACTCAGAGTTTTTGGTAAATTATTAATCACTTCCCTAAATAGTATATTCCAGTACTTAACTCCTTTATGTATAAAGGAAAACTTCTCCACTTTCCTATGAATGAAATCAAGTTCCGGCTTGTGGTTAGTGTGACCGCTCCGATACACTTATCTTAATTCTTCTACCAATACCCAACCAAGCCTCGTACCCTTCCAGCACTCTCTTTATCCTCTTCCTTTCTTCCAATGAATCACGTTACATCTTACTTATTATATCTGTTATTGATTGTGTTCTCTGGTCATTTACACTTACAAAACCAATTACCCTGCAGTCTACCTCCTTCTCCAACTCCTGTATTTGATACCAGTAATATGGGTTCAATACTAGACCACTATATTCAAGTAATGGTCAGAACAAAGTTCTGTAACACAATCCCCTCACTTTCCTGGTCACCATCTCGAAGAAATAAAGAATTTTGAAACCTTTTCCTGCCTGCTAGAGTTCATTATCATATCAATGTATTTACATTTCAAGTGTACAACAAGCTATTCTGTTCCCACTTTATAATCATAAACAACATTTAGTTTTTTTTTATGTATATACCTAATAAGTTCTCTCTTCTTTGCATTTATCTTTATTTCATGCCGACTTACCTTGTTAGCTAGCCTGTCCTGGTCACATGGACGCCGGCAGGATTACTTCTAGGGGGGTGCACCAGGGCTGCATTGGTGCCCCCCCCCCTCCTATCGGCCCAAAAATTTCCAAGCTGGGCGATTTTTTTATTTTTATTTTATTTCTACTACTGCCCAGACGGCGACCCGGGATGCCAGGGGGCTGCAAGTGAACCCCCTTGCACCCCCCTCCCGGCGTCCATGCCTGGTCAACCTGCAGATGTCCACAGTCTTAACCTGTTTTGATCCTTTTTATATCATTATGTCATCTGCTAACAAACTAACTCCTGACAGTAAACCATAAATACAATTATTAATTAGAATAATCACTAACAATGGTCTCAATACATTACCTTGTGGCATTCCCTCTTCCACCTGTTTTGATATTGCATTTCCTATCCTAACTCTTTACTTTTCAACTTTTAAGAATTCTTCTACTAAGGAAACCAGTTTTCACTCACTCAAATGATTTTACCTTATTTAATACCATTTTATGTTCACTCTGTGGAATGTGAATCCCACACTACCCCATGATACAACAGTCTAAACAAGATTTTTTATATCAATTTCATAACATTCCAGATACATTCTCTCATCTCCTTCTCAAGTAAATATAGGATATTTAAACCTTTCCCCATCACATTCAATATGTGTCCTGAGCAATAGATTTCGCAAAGATGTTTACACTTTATGCCTTCTACAAGCAGTTCTTGCATCTTATAATTCTACAAAACCTTTATTTTCCTATCTGTGTACCCAGTATGCTTAATCATTTTGCCAAACTATCTCCATTCCATGTTGACCTAGCTAGATGTCTTATCCAGACTTCCTTGTAGCCATTTCCAACACTCTACATTTTTTTTTTACAAAACAACCTTTTTTTCTTTTTTGCTGCCATCAGTCTTTCGACTGGTTTGATGCAATCCTCCATCCCTACCTATCTTGTACTAACCTGTCCATCTCTACATACCCCTTACAGCCCACGTCCTCAATTATCTGCTTCATATATTCCAATCTCTGTCTTCCTCTACAGTTCTTACCTTCGACTGTTCCCTCCACTAACGAATTAACCAATCCAGCATGTCTTAAAATATGACCTACCAGCCTGTCTCTTCTTTCTGTAAGCTTCTTCCACAAACTTCTTGCTTCGCCCATCATTTCCAAAACTCTTTCATTTCTTACTTTGTCTGTCCACCTAATTTTCAGCATTCTTCTGTAGCACCACATTTCAAATGCTTCAAGTTTCTTTCTTTCCGGTATTCCTAAAGTCCATGTTTCGCTACCGTAAAGTGCTGTGCTCCACACATAGAGTTTTAAGAAGTTCTTTCTAATTCCTAGATCAATATTTGAAACTAAAAGGTTTCTCTTTTTCATGAAGGCTCTTTTTGCTAGTGCTATTCTGCTTTTAACATCATTCCTGCTTCGGCCATCGGTTGTAATTTTGCTTCCCAAGTAACAGAACTCACTCACTTCTCCTATTGCATCAGATCCTATTTTTATATTTAATCTGCTAGTATTTATACTTTTATGAAGTATATTAATCCTATGTTTCCCAGAATAATTATATCCTCTCTGCACTCAACAGTAATATTTGAGTTTTGTACAAGATATTTTTGTTTCTTGTATTGCAATTATCTATCTGTAAATTTGATTTTTTTTTTAAATGTATGAATCTGGTTTCATGCATCCCTGCTGAGGAAGGACCTCTGGGGTGTGAAACATGTCATGGTTAATACACATACATACAATATGAGTCATGATCATAGTAAAAACAATCATATGTTACAAAGACAAATAAAGAGAATAAAAATAAACATTAATTTTTACAACTGAGTTTTGTAAAAGGTCTTGTTGAATACAATTAATTATTTTGATCAAATTTTTGAATGGAGCAGTAGGAGTTGCCAATAAGATAATTTCTCAGTTTTTCATTAAATATATCTTTATTATCTGCAAACTGTTTTATACTCTTGGGAAGTTTATTAAACAGATGTATACCAGAATAATTAACTCCTCTTTGTGCTAATGACAGGGATGTTTGTGTTTTGTGGAAGTTATTTCTCTTTCTTGTATTGAAATTGTGTAACTGTGAATTAGATGTAAACAGGTTAGAAAATTCAATGACAAAGCACATGAAAGAATATATACACTGAGAAGTCATTGTAAGAATATTGAGTTTTTTAAAAAGTAGTCTGTAAGAAGTTCTTGGTAGAACCCTACACAACATCCTAATAGCTCTTTTCTGTACTATGAAAACTTTTTTACTTTGTGAAGAGTTTCCCCAAAATATTATGCCATATGACATCACTGAATGGAAATATGAGGAGTACACATGTTTCATTAATTCTAGATCTGCTGTTAGAGAAAGTGTTTGTATTGCAAATGTGGCACTACTTAACTTCTTCAGTAGTGAAGTGATAAGTTCATGCCAACAGAGTTTCACCAAGGAATTTTATACTCTTTGTTTCTAAAATTGTGTTATTTTTATAGCTTGCTTGTAAATCTGGCTGTGCATAATTTTTTTTGTTTTAAACCTAATATAATGTGATTTTTCAATTAATTTTAATGAATTCGTTTAAAACCAATTTGCTATTTCACTAAGTACTTCATTTACATTAAATTGTAGATTACTGTTTGGAGTTTTTCTCACAGTCAGGTTAGTGTCATCTGCAAATAAAACACTCTTAATTTTGTCAGATAAGTTTCCAGGAAGGTAATTGATGTATAATAAACAGAGGATGGGACCTAAGACAGAGCCTTGTCGAATTCCATGTTTATTTTCTCCCAGTCTGAAGAAGCATCTTTACTTATTTTAGAATCAAAAATGGAAACTTTTTGCATTGGACATTCCATGTATGATTTAAACCATTTACCTGTGGTTCCATAAATACCATAACATACCATTTTTTTACACGGTTAAATGGTTTTGCAAGGTCACAAAATATTTTTACAGGACTCATTTTATTATTCAGTTCCTCAAATGTATTATTTAAATATGAATATATAGCCATTTCTATGGATGATCCTTTCTGGAACCCAAATTGAGAATTAGTGAGGATATTATATTGTCTAACATGTTTTATTACTCTATGATACATGACTTTTTCAAAAATCTTTGAGAATCTGGGAAGTAATGAAATGGGATGATAGTTATCTACACATGTTGCTTCTTTTTTTTTAACAATGGTTTTACAACTGCATATTTTAGTCTGTTTGGAAAAACACCTTCAATTAATGACTCACTGCAAATGTGGGCAAGTACATGATTGAAGGAATCTGAACATCTTGTCAATAATGTACTTGAAATATTGTTTGGAATTTATTGTTTCATTAGTTTATTTATTTTTGAGATTGTTACTGGTGGCAATTGCATCTCCGCAAATCTATTTGGGAAATCAGTCTGAAGAAGTCTCAGGGCACTATGTGGGGATTGCTTTTCTTTGCATAATTTCTCTACAACTGAAGTAAAATGTGTGTTAAATATTTCGCAAAATTCCCCTACTTCACTATGCACAGATCCATTTTGTTCAATTTTTATGTCTTTAGAGTGGTTTACAGATTTTCCTGTTTCAGTTTTTATTGTATTCCAAATAGAGTTTCATCTTATTGCCTGAATTCTCTATTTTCTCTGATATATACCTCTTCTTGGCCTTTCTTATTACATTTCTTAGTATTTTAGAATAAAGTTTAAAATGAGCTTTCAGTGTATAGATACCTGATTCTCTTACTTTTAAGTAAAGGTCCCGTTTTGTTTTACTAGATAGTCTAATACCCTTTGTTATCCATCCTTTACCCAATTCACTGTTTGGAGTGTTGTCAACTTTTCTTTTTTTGAAACTTCCTTCGAAAAGTGTTAGAATTATATTAAGAAAGAAATCAAATTTTATATTAACACCCTGTACAGTGTACTCTTCTGACCAGTGTTCATTATTTAAGGAACCTATGAAATGTTTTATGTTGTTTTCGTTAATATTTCTTCTATATAACAAGCTTTTCTATATCTGTCGATACGTAACAGCTGGGCATCATGATCTGAGGTACTATTTATTACTGGGAGTATGTTGCAATTACTGTACTGAGAAATATCCATAAAAAATTATCAATTACAGTCCTGGTATTATTTTGTAATCTTGTAGGGAAATTTACAAGTGCAGTTAAGTTAAAAGACAACATCAAGGCTACCTAGCCTCTCATTGCTGTGATTAAAAAAGTCAACATTAAAATCACCACATAAAACTATTTGTTTATTATTTTTGAAACATTGTAGCAAAGACTCTAACTGAGATAAAAAGTCTAAAATTTTCTCTAAATTGCTATTACTATGTGTCTTCCTTATCATATTCCAGTTTTTTAATACATCATTCAAAGTGTTGTT
The DNA here is from genome assembly GCA_031002005.1 of Vandiemenella viatica. Taxonomy (NCBI): domain Eukaryota; kingdom Metazoa; phylum Arthropoda; class Insecta; order Orthoptera; family Morabidae; genus Vandiemenella; species Vandiemenella viatica. The sequence goes on along the minus strand of JARYHS010001113.1, from coordinate 4,174,890 downwards.
ATATACATTACTTACCTGCAGCTACACTTGCATTGAATATTATTTTTAACAAAAATGGCAACTCCCCCATTATCCATTTTACATCTACAGAAATGAGAGTTAAGTTTATAATTTCAGATGGAAAGTTGAGATATTCCTGTGCCAGACAAATGATGTTCAGATACGAACAAAACATCTTCATTAAAATCTCTGGAAACAAGTTAAAATTTCTATGACAAACCACTCGAGAGAATAGATATACTGAGAATGTAATAATTTTGAGCTTTTTAAAGAGCTGTTTACAAGAAGTTCTAGTATTACTCTACACAGTATACTAAGAGTTCTTTTCATTGCAATGAAAAAAATTTATTTCCTGAAAGTTTCTCCCAATGAATTATGCCTCTATAACTGAATGAAAATAAGAGAAGTACAACTGTTCTTTTTTTTTTTAATTTAAATTATAGATCTCCTTTCATAGATAGCATCCTTAGAAAATAGGACCAACATACTGAATTTTTTTAGAACATTTTAAACTGAGAAACATGGACTGAAACATTTAATTCCTACACAAAAACAAAAAATATGACTCATTCATAATTGTAGTTAATTAGGGAGCATTCATAAACCACATAGCTCCATTTTGGCCTTCTGTAAACCCCCCCCCCTTTCCCCCACGTAGCCCCTATTGATTCCAGAAGACATTTTATACTGTTTTCTCTTGTCAGACTATCGTAAATTACCATAAGGAAATAATTAAACAACCGAAATAAATATTCAAATGCTGTCGTGCATTCTGTACCTCATTTTATCTATGACAAATAATATAAATGGAAAACTATGTGGCCTGACTCGGAACACCTTTCCAGCTAACCCCTCCCTCTCCTAGACCAAGCCACATAGTTTATGGACGCTCCCTTATTACAAAGCCATAGCTTTCCCCAGTACAAGTGACTCACTCTGGAAGTGACAACATTGAAATATTTCGACGAATTACATATATATATACATATTTTAAAGTGAAAGATGCAAAGGAGAACAGTCCAATGTTGACTAAGAATCTAGGCAACTTAAAGCCCCCGATTTTTAAAGGCCCCATGAGAGCTAATATTTTTAATTTAATAAAAAATGAGTAAAATAAAATAATCAAAATATGGTAAAAAGCATGCAAATAATTTTTTTTTGATTTCATTGTGGTATAAGGTAATTAAAGCAGTTTTCAAAATATCATCAAATGTAAAATTCATTTGTTTAATTTAATATAAAATATGATCTATTCAATTAGTCATCTACGAAACCTTATCCTTATTCTGTCAAAATATGGATTTTATTTTCAAAAACAGAACGCTCCAAGAAGTTTGGGTGACTAGGGCCCTATACTTTCTTAGTACAGCACTGCCTAAAGGACACAGCCATTGCATTCAATAACTACGACGGCAATGACGAACCCTTTATGACAGTGGAACACATTTCATTTGAGAGTCGTTTTCATAAACTTTTGTAATATTCCTTCGAAGGAACGTGAAAAAAAAAAAAAAAAAAAAAAAAAAAATTGTTGCCTCCTCGCATTGACAAAGGTTCTAAGGCATGTAGTTAAATTCCTGTATTGTTAAAAGCTATATTCAGCAAAAAATCTGAGTTTTTAAAAAAATAATTCAAAAACATATAGGAAGGACATGCAATAAAAATCAATAGAATTTGGCTTGATCTTCAACGACTTACCTTACAGGAGAGGTGAACATTCAGTAGCAATTTGTGAACAAACATTATTATTCAAAACTTAATTACATATTAAGTCATAGAAAACAAAATAATATTCGGATCACTATCTCAACTAATTAAAACTAGCGATATGTAAAGTCCATTATTCGGTTCTTTTTGCTGGAAAATAAATCAATAACCTTCTTGTTGAAATTGTCAATATTATTCACGAATGATTCATCGCAAGAAAGCATGCCTAATGCGGTGAGTCGGTCCTCTTTCATCCTGTTTCTGAGAAAGGTTTTTACTCTTTCCATCATAGAAAAATATCTTTCGGCTTCTGATGTTGACATATACATTGTTATAGACAGTTTTAATAATTTTGAAGTTTCTTGAGATGTATCAGTAACGGCACGGCGCCAGAAATAGCGCTCAATTCTGGTTTCGCATAACAAACGTCAAGTGCGCCGAGCAATGTTTTCTCTTCAAAAAAACGGGGACCCCTTTACCGTATCACTGGAAATTTTGTTTGACAACATTTTTCAACATAAAATAAATTTGATGCTGTGAGATGTCCCATTAACTGAAATCTAGTTTTATTTCCGTAAGAATAACATCGCAAACTTCTGAAGATTGTCTCTTTCGGTTCCCCGAATCATCATATCGCCACCTCTTCACAGGATTTTTTCATACCCATCAATTTCATCAATATCATCGGTATGCTCTTTAATTCTTTTAATGGAAGTTTCAAAGACCTCCATAATAACTTTTACAGGATCAATGACTTTCTTTTGTGGTTGTTTAAAAACTATGTCGATATGTGGCATTGTCTTGTGAAATAGCGTGTAACCAAAAAACAAAGTTCGTTTCATTTAACATAGTTATATATGCAAATGGTTGTTGCAAGGTAGGAGGCAAATTTTTTTGTTGTTGTTGCTGCTTTCAATGGTTTCCATTACCTCTATTAAACTAGTTCTGTATTCGTAAATATATTTGACTCCTCGAGAATGAAAATTCCACCTGGTTTGAGATGCATGTGGTAATATTTTCTGGAAAATCTCGTCTAAAACTCTTTTTCTTTGAGTCGAACTTGAAAACAAAGAACAAATTCAGGAAAAATTTACGGAACAAATGGGCACTTCCCGTTTGATGTATATTAAAAGATTTAGCTGGTGTGCATACCAACGAATAAAATTCTAATGAGGCTATATGTCTTTCATGGAGGAAGGAATATATGGAGACGACGCAAGGGACCTTCACCACATACTGGAGTGAAACCGGGTGGAGACAAGTGGGGAGGGGACGCCGCCATATTGCTTGACCAGAGAAACACGGAAATATGCACAAAAACCTCAAGGGAATCATAAGACAACCGCGGCACTGCAATTTGATGATGGATTATTATGTAACTCGACGAGACACATCAAAAATGAAGAATAAAATTTTTTGATATCGTGCTTAGTTCTCGAGATATACTGTCTCAAAAGAGTGGAGTTTCTGGTTGAAATTCAGAAGAAACGTGTCCCCAAAGTCAATTTTGGTGATAGATTCTTATGTAACACGACGATACAAATCGAAAATAAAGAATAAAATTTTTCGATATCTCGTTTAGTTCGCGAGATATACTGTCTCGAAAGTGAGGTTGTTAGGTTATGAGGGGATTCAACGATAACCGTGGAGCCGCAATTTGATGACAAATTCTTATGTAACTCGATGAGGGAAACTGAAAGTAAAGAATAAATTTTTTTGATATCTCGCTTAGTTCTCGAGATATTGTACCTTAAAATTGACGTGGTTAGGTTGAAATGCGGCCTGGACCAGAAAGAAACTATCGCCATATCCATATTTGATGATGAATTCGGACGTAACTTAATGAGCAGGTAATTCTTTTTAACTTGAATAACACACTGTTTATTTCTACAGTCCTTAAATTTTAGTTGATGTTCAAATAGGTTATATTTTCACATTCTATTTCAGTAATTGACAAGGAAGATTTCAAAATCTAGAAATATACTTGTAGACATATTTACAAACAGAAACAAGTCATATCTGAAATTAAAAAGAAAGTATAAGTCAATGTTTAGAGCTTTAAAAAAAATTAATACTTAATAAAACCTCATAGTTTCTGAGCTTACTTAGAAGATATTGTATTGGTAGTGGCCTATATAATTTTGCTAGAAAAACCAGTACATTCAAAAATCAGAAGCTAACAGCTAATAATAAATAAATTTTTTGTTCTCTTCTGGTATACACCGCATTTCAACCAGCCAACATTTCCATTAATAGTGCCGCTACAAAACCAAACTATGTAGACACATCTAAACACAAGAAATGCATCTCGAACTACATTTCCGTCAACAAAGTTTATTTCATCACGTTTAGTAGTTCACACAGCACAAATTATCACGATTAATTTCATCGTGCAATTTCAGTGTAAACTTAAACGTGAGTAATGCATGCAGAATACCATATTCACTGTGTCGCGATGTAAACATGACCCGTTTAAATTAAATTTCCAACATTTGTCTAAAATAAGGCTAGCTTTTCAGGTGCAAAATAGTAACATATGCTAATTGTCTACACTACACCAACAAAAATTTGAGAATAATATGATCCTGTTGAGAGCAATGAATAAATTTATAGCGAATGGCACTAATGTTGCGGTTGCCTGTCAGATACTTCAAGAACGATAATTACAATGTGACTTACTTATGAAACGCTATTCCATGTTATTTCCTATCTCGTCTGTTTGTGCAACCATATTCATCACAATTTGGCATTATAGAAAACTTTAGAATATTAGAAAATGAAATATTCTCAGCAGCTGACACAGTGCAAACAGCCCAATGTTTTGGTACTCCTATGATGTCCGCCGCGCAGGCACAGTTTTTTCACGAGGTTTCACGGATTTCGCGTTATCTCGTCTCCATATATTCCTTCCTCCATGATGTCTTTAGTTCTTTTTTGCACGCTGTTTAAATTTCCTTTCAATACAGAGGCACCATCATAACTTTGAACAATTATTTTTTTTGGTGATTTTCTAACCAGTGTGTCAAGTTCTTTCAAAATACAATCTGCAATAGCACTGGCATAATTCCCATCTGGGTTCACGAATATCCCAAATCTTTCTAAAGGTTATCCACCAACAATATAGCGGAATACTGTAACTAATTGAAACTGACAAGACACATCTGTGGTTTCATCAGCTATCTTGGCAACATAGTCAATATTGTCAAATTCTTTCCGAATTTTGTGACGTTAAATACTCAACATGCACTAAAGCAATTAATTCTGAATAATTTTAGTAGTGCCATTAAATGCTGTGGTTCCTTGCAAATGACTTTTTAATTCTTTGTCGAACTCAGAACTAAAATGAATTAATTGCCGAAGCACTAATTTGCTATCGGATTCATCACCTTCAATGCGTCGTCGCAAAACAAGTTCCAGAGACCACAAAATCGCACACCCAATTTGTAATTAAATTTAGAACGTACCTGCTCTTATCCACTTGTTCGTTATGTTTAACAATAGCGAAGTGGTACTGAGAATTAAGTTGATTCTGAATGTTTGTTTTTCCAAGCATTATTAAACTAAGCACATTATTAATATGACCTGCCGATTTTTCGTGGGTCTTAATTTTTCCTGTTTAAGATGTACCAAATCAGAAACTCCAACGGGTGACCAGTTAAATTCACCCCAAAACAGAACACATGGAAAAAAGAAAAATTAATTTTTCACGCTGTAGCCGCACAGCCAGTTATTTTTTAAATACACATCACGGTTAAATTTCCTCGACCGAAATACTTCAGCTCTTTCTTGGTGGTACGAAATTTTTAAATGTGGCTTAGGTTTCCCTAAAGTTTTCACATTAATTTTTCCTTCGTAAGACAGTAGCGAGAATGGCTTCTTAAATAACTCGCTAATACAAGTGATCACGGGATACCCCACTCACTCTTAGAAAGTTACAAGTTATTGCCAGTATTCAGCGCACAATTACAGACTAAGCTTTGCTACGATTCCATGCATTCCACCTAAGGTATGTGAAAAAAAACGGCTACTGTTGCACTCTACTAACTTTAACTAACTCTTTCTAGCTCCTTGAGACAGAACAAAGTCGTCTCAAATTCGTATTTGTAATGCGGTCTACCCATGGAGGAAAGAAATTTGTCAAAGTCAAATTTGATGACGGATTCTTATTTAAAAAGACGAGACAAATAAAAAATGAAGAATAAAAATTTTCGATATCTTGCCTAGTTCTCGAGATATACTGTCTCGAAAGTGAGGTGTCTTGAGTTGAAATGCAGAAGACAAATTTCGCAAAAGTCAAATTTGTTGATGGATTCTTATGTAACACGACGAAAAAAAATTGAAAATAAAGAATAAAAATTTTCGATATCTTGCTTAGTTTGCGGGATATACTGTCTCGAAATTGAGGGGATTGGATTGGGACACGGCCTGGACCAAAAATTAATTCTGCCGAAGCCACAATGAAATACATGGTGGACATGCAGAATGGATATTTCAGTATTATTACTACCACTTGTGGTTAGGTTGAAATGAGGCCTAGACCAGAATAAAAATAGTTATCTTAAGCTTAGTTGGGAATAGCTGGAAGTAGTTTCCTTCGCGATACACGTTTTGTCACAAACATGGTTCTCATGAAATTACTAACAATAATAGATAAATTCTTTGTCCCTTATGCAACACAAGATGGCATTATAAAACACTTATTCACATTAGAAAATTAAATATGCACAGCATCAAACACAATGTGAACTTTGCATTTGTATGGTTTCGCAATATGGCCGCTGCCACCACCGCGCATGCGCAGTATCAGCCGGGAGTTTAGAGGTAGCGTCACAGATTTAACGTCATTTCTCCTCCATATATTTCCTTCCTCCATGGTAAAGCCAATCTTGCATTGTAAACAACAGACTGCTATCGAGCGCTCGAGTATTTGTAAAGCGGGTTATAGAAGACCGGACCGAATGTGAAAAAACGAGAAGATTCCCCCACCGCTCTACAAGATATTCCCTTGAACGATCGTTACACGATCCAGATCTGCGGTTCGGGTTTTCCCCGGCCGTTTTCAGGCCGAGTAGAAAACTTTGTCTAATATCAGAAACTTTCTCTGTCATCAGCTCTCATGAGTTAACGGAAACCAATCTTTGTTTTGTGTGCCTACCATAGTCCCGTATTTTCCGATTCTGCCGTACGTTTGTGACAGTATTCTTCTGAATGACATTTGTTCTTGATTTATCAGCGTTTTTGTATTTTTTTATTCATAGATCTGCAATGGCACTGACGCCCATTGAAGGCAGCCTATTAATGAAAGAAGAAAAATTTAAATTGAAATATTGCTCTTTGTTTGAGCCCTATAAACGCTTTAAGGATTTCAGTCAGTACCAGATAAGGGGACGCGAATAATCCACGTAGCTCCATTTTTGCCTCATGTGATCCCCCCCCCCACGTAGCCCGACGTGGCTTATGCCTCTCCCCCCCCCAAGTAGCACGTATCCTTTTTCCCTAACGAATCCAGAATACATTTTGTACTGTTTTCTCTTGAAAAAACTAACGTAAATTACATACGGGGATAATTAAATGATGGAAATAAATATTTACATGCTGTTGTGTGTCCTCTACCTCATTTCAACTGTGACAAATAATATGAACGAAAGCTACGTGGCCTGGCTCAAAACCCCCCCCCCCCATGTAGCCCAACGCATCATTCCAGCCAACCCCTCTCCCCTAGACCGAGCCACATAGTTCATGCACAATCCCTAAGCAACGTAGCAAGAGTTAGAAAATGCTACGGGCCTCGCGCCTTTGGGGGGGGGGGGGGGGGGGCGCCTATGTGTCTAAATGACCTGACTTTAACGTATACAGAAAATGATTTAATTATAAAAATTGATTTGGCTACTGTTATCACTAAATTTCCCTACACTAAATCACGAAAGACAGTTTTGTAGCTGTGCTGTTTTATTTTATATCCTAAACTTTTATACTCAAAGCAAACCAAGGGCCTCTTGATTCTTAAGACTTCCGCGGCCATCTTTGCACATGATCATAGCTTTACGGGCTATGCGGCGTCGTTTATTGGATTATCAAAGCTTTCGGCTGTTATACTCCAGCCTTCTTCAGAGATGCTGTTAATATTTATCTTCACATAGCAACAGTCGCCAAGCACATCGAGGCCACCTCTGGTCTTCTCTCCACAGCAGCCTCGTGTCTTGAAATTTTATTTCGTGCACGGTGTTAATAGCATGGCGAACGACTAAAAGAACATATCCGCCACTACAAATATAACAACAGCGACAAATTTGCCGTCGTTCGCCATGCTATTAACACCGGCCATGCCTCGACGTGTGAAAGAGGCAGCAGAAATCTTAAGGAATTCCAGCAACATTAACGAAGATAGCGGCCTTTTCCTCTGCGATGCTTGGCAACGGTTGCTATGTGAACATAAATATAAACAGTATCTCTGAAGAAGGCTGGAGTATAACAGCCGAAAGCTTTGATAATCCAATAAATGACGCGGCATACCGGTTTAGCTATAAATCATGTACAAGGGCCTCTTGTTCGCCTTTGCTAAAGACCCCGCGCGGTCTTAATCCGGCACTGATTTCAGAACCTTAAGCACATTGGTAATTCATTCTTTTTCTTCGGCATCTATTTCCTTTTCCATAGAAGATTTTAAAAATACAAAAAAAAACCCACAAGTGGTACTTAAAAGTAAAAAAAAAAAAAAAAATAAGCGATAAAAAAACCTAAATAAAAAGTTAAACTCAGTAAGAAATAAGCTCACGACAAAGGATGACAATGAGAAGGGTATGGGGGAGGGGTGAATTGGAGCGCGGGGTTTATAGGACCGGTCCGGAGGGGGGTTTACTCGTGCAGTTGTGAGGTTGGGAAGGTGGGGGGTCCTGGTATCAGGACTATTTTCGAGCCTTCCACCCGACCACTTCGCCCCGCCCACAACTGGTCCGGTGCTCCCTATACACGACACAAACTCTCAGGTCAAAGGAACAGAGCGAACGTTCTATCCGGTCCGGTCGTCTAAACCCCGCTTTACGGACGAACTCACTTCCTGTCTTCAGTCATCTAAAAATCCTCCTTCTATTAGTTCCTATAAATGACTTATCTATATCTACTACATGTACTTATACACTCTGCAATTCACTTTTTTTTTTTTTTAACTGCTTTATGTCTCTTTTTAACATCGAGGTCTTTAGAGACGGGAAAGGATGGGGGGCAAGGATGGGGGCAAGGAATGGGAAGGAATTCGGCCATGGCCTTTTGAAGGAAGCATCCCGGCATTTGCCTGGAGTGATTTGGGGAAACCATTGGAAAACCCAAATCTGGATGCCCGGACGGGGATTCGAACCGCCGTCCTCCCGAATGCGAGGCGAGAACGCTAACCGTTACACCGCCCCGCTCGGTCTGCAATTCACAAAATTGTGGGTGGTAGAGGGTGTTCAGTACCAATACTAATCACTTTGCAGTGCAATCCAATCCCGAATGTTACGAGAATGGTTCATTTATGACGCGTCCGCGCGCAAGGGAATAATCGCCCGGGCCAGCGCCCCCTCGCTTGCCGGTAAGTCACACGGCGCGTCGCCCGTGCTCAGGAACGCCTCGTGCGTGCGCTGATGTCTTACCTTATAGCACCTGCTGGAAATGTTGGCCATCGGCTTCAATACACGCTTGACATCTTCTAAAGATGTTTTGGTTAACTCTCTGCAGTGTTTGTGAAGATATACTATTAATTTTAGTTCTTATGTTTTCCTTAAGTTCCTCTTCCGTACGGGTAACCCCTGTGCTCCAACAATGCGTGGGCCGCCCCTCGAATGATATCGGGCCCTTCGCAACATAGCAAATGCGGTGTTGCAACTCAGTTCTCAGCTAGATTTTGTGAAGTGAAGATCAAGTGTACTGTGAAGTCAAGATGAAGTATACTTTGGAGCAACGAGTTTACCTTTATGGTTGTTATGTGAAATACGAATCTGCAAGAAGGTGCAGGTGTATGTTTATTGATAAATTTCCAGGATCCTAAGTGCCGCACAGGTTGGTAAACAAATTGCATGCGACAGGTTCCCTAACGGACATGCCTAAGAAACGTAAGCGCTCCATTCTTACTGAAAGAAAAGTCGAAGAAATGAAATCTCGTTTGTAAAACTCTCCCAGAAAATCCCTCAGACGACAAGTCGATGATTCCAAAGCAAGTGTATTTAGGGCTACAAAAATTCTGAAAATGCGTCCTTATGGAACAACTGCTGGGCACGAATTAAAACAAGCAGATTACACCACACGAATGAGTTTTACAAACTGATTTACGAAAAGTGTGCACGATGGCGAGCTGGGTCCGTAATTGACATTTTTCACCGATGAGGCATATTTTTATTAAAGTGGAGCGTAAATAGTCAAAACAGTCGGTACTGGAGTACAGAAAATCCACATCTTATCCACGAACAGCCGCGACACGATGTGAAAATTGCAGGTCGGTGTGCAATTAGTGCAAGGCGAATGATTGGACCAGTGTTTTTTACTGAAACAATTACATCCTCTCGCTATGTGGACAATATTTTAAAAACCTTTTTTGAACAGTTGACAGAAGATGAAAGAAATTACGGTCATTTTGAACAAGACAGTGCAACTCCCCATACAGCCGAAAATTCTATGCGTATTTCACACCGTGTTTACAATGAGAATCAAATTATTAGTCGTGGATTATGGCCTCTGCGTTCTCCAGACATGACACCTTGTGATTTCTTTTTTTGGGGTTACCTAAAAGAGCGTGTTTATGATTTAGATCCCCGTACGGAGGAGGAACTTAGGGAAAACATAAGAACTAAAATTAATAATATTTCTTCACAAATACTGCAGAGAGTTAGCCAAAACATCCCTAGAAGATGTCAAGCGTGTATTTAAGCTGATAGCCAACATTACCAGCACGTGCTATAGGGTAAGAAATCAGCGCACGCATGAGGCGTTCCTGAGCACGGGCGATGCGCCGCGTGAGTTGGCGGCAAGCGAGGGGGCGCTGGCCCGGGCGATTATTGCCATGCGCGTGGACGGGTCATAAATGAGACGCCCTGTATAAGAAACAGTGCGGCATCTTACTTCTCTAATCTTATATTTCCTCTCATTCCGACTCAAATAGGTTGGTGGAAGAAGTATTTCGCCACACTCGTAACTAAGTTTTCGCGACCTCGTTTTGTATTTCGTGTTACCCTCTAGCTCTGTGTTCTAGTCCAGAGCCGCTATTTTACCTCACCCTGCTAATCTTTTCAATTCCATTTTCCTTTAGATTATTAACTGTAACAGCAAACATATTTTGTTACATACATTGACCCAAGTTCTCATTTTTTATTAATATTATTGGTAATTGTTATGCTCTTCTCCCATTCAATCGTTAGAAAACTTCGTGTTTTGTTATCTTTGCTCTATACAGTACTTTTAGTAATCTCGATCAGACTGACTGCTGGACGGAAACCAACATATTCACAGCTACCTGCTTTCAAGGGATCAAAATTATTCGCTAAATAACTTTTAAAAATTGTAGACATTGCAAAGTGAAAACAGCGAGAAGTTAACGAGATTCTTGTTTTAGAGACTATATTTTTCCGGTCATGCTGTATTAACTAACACGGCAAATGGACTGGCACTGCCTCATTTATTGTGGTTTCGTCAATTATTCTTTTGATATCAGGATTCAATGAAACGGTAAATGAGACTACTGATATTAATTTTTATACATAATTGATTAATTAACAGTTAAAAAAACTTTCTTTTTCAGCATTGGGCTCCCTATCAAGTTATGCTAAGACAGTAGATGTTGCACTCCACAGAACATGCCGGCTCATCGCAGGTTGTCTCAGATTATCGTCTGTGGGGAAAGTGGAGATACTAGCTGGAATCACCCTTGGAATCATACGCCGGGAAGTTGTTACTATCATGGAAAGCCTTAGAGTGAACAAAGACACCCGATATCCAACACATGGCTACACAGCAGCCCTATAGAGACTAAAGACCCGATCAACTTTCCTACAGACTTCAAAGCTACTAATTGGAGCACCAAGAATACTGGCTTGGGAGAATGTTTACAACATGATAGCGAGTTGGTCGTTCCCAAGATACTCTTGCCACATGGGGATTCCTGAGAGAACAGCCAGATACCACATGTTCGTGCGGGGAGAGAAACCATGGTACATCTGCTGTCTTGTCCACAAATTGCAATGAATCTATCCCAATTTGACTTCCAATCAGCTACTGACAAAGGCATCGCATTGGCGGAAAAACTACCACATTGTTGATGCTGTCATCGACATAAGAAGAAGAAGAAGATTGGAATCCCTGGGCCATCATTTTTATACGCTTAACGAGTCATTTTGAAATTATACACTTTACAGGCGTGGCGATTTTTTTTTTTTTTTTTTTTTTTGGCCTTACGCCAAGGACATATCGTAATTAATATACAAGAAACAACTTTTTTTAATTTTCACAAGTAAAAAAATTAGGTTATATTACAAAATAGAATAAATAATAGACAAAATCAGCGTAGAAATAACGATAAATCTGCACTCGTCTCTTCGTCGTGTTCTCACCACTTCCGAGGTGTTTCATTTTTCTTTGCTTCATTCGTTTGTTTCGAGACGGATAAAAGAAATAAAAAGTCGGCGTCTGAGAGAGAGAGAGAGAGTTAACAGCAATAGCAGAAATTCTGACTCCAGCTGGTTACTGAGCACGGCTTCTCTTCACCAGGTAGTTCATCACAATTTCGCAGCGATACTAATTCTTGCGCTATGCAGACGTACAAAACAAGCGAATGTGGAAGAGTTTTAGGCTTTCTTGAGCAGGCTCATTATTAACCTGCATAATTGTTGCATAATGTCGACAGTCCGTTCATTCATTTTTTAGCATAATAAGAAGGAAAAAAAAGGCTCCAAAACGTTTCCAAGAGAGCGCAATATCTACTACTACCACAGCAGTACCATTTAATCCGAAATATCTTGCATATTACCTAGTAACTGAGATTCGCATGAATGTCCTTGTCTAAAGCCATGTCGCAGACTTGAACACCACTTGAACTCCTCACAGACACTTCTGATATCGTTGCTTTTCATCTCTCCATTCGCAATTTACTTACTACTGAGCTTAAACTGCTCATTGCGCTGTAAATTTCGACCATATTTGTTATCCCTTCTAATGCGCCTGATGTATTATCGCACTTTTCCAGTCCTCTAATAAGCAGTGAATATTCAGACAATCTAAATAACGTTTTAAGATGAGGTTCAGTGTCACACCCTAATATTTTTAAAGGCATCCATAGTAATGTTATCTACACCATGGAGGAAAGAAATATATGGAGACGACGCAAGAGACATTCACCACGCATTGAAGTGACGCCGGGCGGAGGAGGAGTGGGGGGCTAGGCTGCATCCATACAGACACGGGGTATATGTACAAAAACCTCAAGGGGACTCTAGGATAAACGTGACGCCGCAATCTGCTGATGGATTATTATGTAACTCGATGAGACAAATAAAAAATGAAGAATAAAATGTTTTGATATCCTGCTTAATTTTCGAGATATTTTGTCTCAAACGTGAAATGGTTTTGGTTGAAATTCAGAAGAAAGAATTGGTCACAGTCAAATTTGATGACGGATTCTTATTTAAAAAGACGAGACAAATAAAAAATAAAGAATAAAAATGTTCGATATCTCGCCTAGTTCTCGAGATATACTGTATCAAAAGTGAGGTGTCTTGAGTTGAAATGCAGAAGAAAAATTTCGCAAAAGTCAAATTTAATTATAGATTCTTATGTAACACGATGAGACAAATCGAAAATAAAGAATAAAATGTTTCGATATCTTGCTTAGTTTTCGGGATATACAGGGATTGGGTTGATATGTGGCCTGGATCAAAAATTAATTCTGCCATAGCCACAATGGTGGACATGCGGAATGGATATTTCAGTTTTTTTTACTACCACTTGTGGTTAGGTTGAAATACGGCCTAGATCAGAATAAAAATAGTTATCTTTTTACCATACATCGTAAGCTTAATTGGGAATAGCTGGAAGTAGATTCCATCGCGATACACGTTTTGTCACTAACTTGGATCTCATGAAATTACTAACAGTAATAGATAAATTATTTGTCCCTTATGTAACAACAAAACCATTCTGGTACAGACTGAATTTAAACCTAACCACAATCTCCATTAAATTGCCGCTACAGAATCAAACTATGTAGACATACCCACACACGCCTATTTGAATCGCAAACTGTATTTGCAGTAACAACACCGTTTGCTTCATCAAGATTCCTAGATTGCATAGCATAATTTAACACATTTAATTTCATCATACACTAACAGTATGAACTGCAACGTGACGAAAGAAAGCGCAATACTAAATTCACTGAATCGCGATGTAAAACACACCCCTTTAAATCTCATTTTCAACACTCGTTAAAAAGTAATGCTAGTCTATTACGTTCAAAATAGCAAGGTATGATTTTCTACACTACACCAACAAAAATTTGAGAACAAAGTCATCCCACAGGGAGTTATGACTAAATATTTATAGACAGGCACCGAAGTTTGCAAACCCTACCACCCACTTCAACAACGATAATTAGAATTCAACTTACTTATGAAATGATATTCCAGGTTCTTTCCTCTCTTGCCTATTTGTGCAACCGTATGCAACACAAGATGGCATTATAAAACACTTATACACAATACAAAATAAAATAATTACAGCATCTAACGCAATGTGAACATCGTATTTGTTTGGGTATACAATATCGCCGCTGCCACCACTGTGCATGCGCGAGAGTTTAGAGCCTGCTTCACCGGTTTAACCCTTTGACTGCTGTAGACGCGTTAACGCGCGTGGCTACTACTGCGCCCAGGTGCTCCAGACGTGAATACACGCGCCGCCTTGCCGCTCTGTCTGTGCTCCAGACGTGTATACACGCGCCGCCTCGCCGCCCTGTCTGTACTCCAGACGTGTTAACACGCTAGCCTCTTAGTGGCCTGGCTATGAAGCCATATTTCCACCCAGGGTGGTTAGTTGTTTTCCTCATTCGGCCCTTGAGCATTGGCAGCTGCGATCTAATTTGTGTTGCTCTTTTCCTTTTAGTTTTCGCTGAGAAAATGGCATACAGTCATTATTTTTTTTAACTGCTTAACGTCTCTTAACAGCGAGGACTTTAGAGATGGTAAAGATTGGGGGGCAAGGAATGGGAAGGAATTCGGCTATGGCCTTTTGAAGGAAACATTCCGGCATTCACCTGGAGTGACTTGGGGAAACCATGGAAAACCCAAATTTGGATGCCTGGACGGGGATTCGAAGCATCGTCCTCCCGAATACGCCGTCGTGTTTGTACCGCGGAAGAAATCATGGAGATTCTTACTAGAAGCGACAGTGAATATGATCACTTTGATATGGATGACAGTGATAACCCTTCGACAGGATCTCGATGTAATTTTCCTATGCTGTGTACATCAGCTAGTGGAAAATGACCATTTTTCAGAGTTTGAAGCTACAGATTGTGCGAGCGAAATGTGTTGAAAAAGAGAATGCTTTAGTGACGCGTTTGACAGTATGTGCTTGTCGATTAAGCTGCAGGACACAAGTGTGGATTACGTTAACATTCCAGCAGTTTGTCATTTTTCCTGATATTTCTAACGGAATATCATATGATATCTATTGCTGATGAGACCAACAGACACGCGAGAATCAATTCACACTATATTTTCACTATGAAGTGGTTTAAAAAGTTCTTTTTCCACATTCTTGAACACTGCATTTTAAATGCTCACGCTCTTCACCGCGTAGTAACCGGACGAAAAATGCCAGTTGCAGAGTTTCGTCTGTTGCATCCATAAATTTAAATTTCGTGAGGTATTTTTCAGGATTTCCTGACACCCCCCCCCCCTCCCCGTCTTGTAAGATCAGGTCCGTGAGACGCCCCCCCCCCTAGAAATCGCCCTCGCAACTTTTTGAGACCTTTTTTACAAATTTCATTCATATTGCAAATTCAAAGAAGAGCACCCCAATGCGTAAATGCGCTGTATGTTCGATACAGAAAGTGCGTCGAGAAACCAATGCAGAACATGTAATGTATCACTGTGTGTTGCACCATTTTTCAAGGCTTATCACACAAAAAGAATTACTAACCATGGTTAACTGCAGAGTTATAATTATATTACATTTACTACGCTCACAAAATAAAAACATTTCAGTTGCTGTAATATCTATTTAGTATATGAAGTACCGGCATGTTTGATTACGCAGACACTCACTTTTAGAGGAGTTTTAAACTGAAAACCTTTAAATGTTATATTAACTGTATTTATTTTGTATCTGCGGTTTCAAACCGCAGAGCGACAGCAGAAGAACGCCACACACGACGCTCCAGACGTATTCAGCACACAGCGGTCCGGTCTAACGCGGCAGGCCAGCGCAGGTAAACATCTTAGCCGTAAACAAAGCCGCACTCGGCGAGGGCTCGGCCGGCCGAACCGTAGCAGTTAAAGGGTTAAGGTACACGCTCACTAGGGCGGGCCTCATCGCGTCGCAGAAATGCGTCTGCAATCGTTTACACTGATTCTAATGGGGTAACGCACACCACAGGCGGGTCGAGTCGGGGCGGGGCGGGCCGCGTCGCGTCGCACGGCCGGATCGCTTCCCCAGGCTTATTTTTCCGCCTGTGCGCCTCGATGCGCTCAGTCGCTACCAAGTTTGCGATAGGAGCTCCAAACGTACTGACTTACTTGTGTGTTCCTATTTCTGTGAATTAACTACATTACTTCAACAAAATTATCTGCAAATTTGAACGCAGGATGGTGGATGATTTCTGAAAAAAATATAAGTAATTGCAATCTGAAAATTTAATTACTTTATGAACTAAAGATTAAAAAATTATAAAATTTCTAGCTCCTGCTCACTTGTTCTTTGCTTGTATGTTTTAACTTAAACTATTCAAACATAATGGATAAAGACCACTGCATCTCATTAGTAATGACTTTCAAAGAGTTTTATGATTTACAAGACGCAAAATATAATTAAAAAAAATATTTGGAAGGAAATAGGAAACTAGTGAAAACAACCAGGTATAATGTCATGTTTCGTGTTTTATTTTTTGTTTATTTTATGTGTGCATTATAAATTTCTATCACTTTCTTTGAATGCCGCTTGTAAAGCTTCGTGTTACCAATTGACCTAATTGTTTAAAAATATTTTGTGAATTATTCCAAATCTTAATGATTTCTACTGTAACCTAGAAACCTGTGTAAGTCAAGTATTGAAATATCTTTGTTGTCATTTTCGTTCTTACCTTCTGCAACCCAATTCAAATATCGTTAATCAAAAGGTTATGAATGCAGCACGTGGCTAGTATTACTTTATTTATCTTATTATATAATACCGACATTCTTCTTTCACAGATTTGAAACCTTCTACCTATAACACCAAAACAGTTATCGATGACCCTCCATAGTTTATTGAGGCTGCAATTGAAAGTTCGTTTTTCTCTTCATTTCATCTGATATTCTGAAATAGGCCTCATCTGGAAAGGGGAAAAACTTCATTTACTACTATTACATATTGAATTTTATCTCACTTGTCAACGTGAAAATTCAGTTTTCCTGCAGCCATTGTGTCACCTAAAATGTTGTGGCTAAATGTTTTGCCATCTTAATTTTTACCCCAATCCTCCGGCGACAAAAATACAACTTCAACTGCAAGGGCTATTAAAACCATGAAAAACATTCATTTTTCTGCATTAATAATAAAGAGAACCGCAATTCTGTAGAACATGTTTGCCATCTAATGTGTCTAAGAAATGCGGAAAATTCCTTTTTAAATTAAACCCATTGCCTTTTATGCTTAATTTTCTTTAATGAATATATAAAAATAATAGCCCTTTGTCTGATGTGTCTATTTGTAGTGCAGAAGCGGCTGAATAATCGTCGAGAACCGAAGGCGGTGACAAAAGAAATGCGACTCTCTGCGACCAGATGTGCGTTGCAGCATTTTCGCTCAATGCGATGCGACCCGGTGCGATGCGATGCGACCCGCCTTAGTGAGTGCGTACCTTGAGTTTAGAGCCTGCTTCACCGATTTAACGTCACTCCTCCTTATATATTTCTTTCCTCCATGATCTGTACAGCATATATAGCTGGGCTGGCAAACATGGGATGAGGATAAATGCAAAGAAGAGTCAGCTTATTAGATAGACAGATAAAAAACTGAAGGTTAATTATGAGTATAAGGTTAGGAAAGAATTGCTTGTTGAATACTTGAAATGTAAATATCTTGGGACTACATTTGATGGCAAGCTTAACTGGGCAGGACACATTGGACAGTAGTGGGAAAGGGTTGCAATATCCTTCATTTGTTGGATATAGTGATGAGCGATGTAGGAGAGAAGTAAAGAAAATTTGGTGGTCAGACCATTGTTTGAATATGGTAATGTAGTATGGGACCAGTATTTTGAGTATCAAATACAGGAGTTGGAGGGAGTGGGCAGGAGCGCTACTAGCTTTGTCTCAGGAAATTAGTACCACTGAACACAATCAGTAACCGATATGTTAAAAGAACTGGAATGGTATTCTATGGAGGACAGAAGCAAGGTGAAGACAGTCCTGGGAATGTACAAGGCGTATACTGGTGATGAGGCGGGGAAAGATATTGGTGTAAAAATTAAGCGTAATGCATGGAAAGGAAAAGATGACCATTACCACAAGCTGGCGCTCGATTTCAGGCACAAGGGTGTGGGAAGATTTTCTTTCGTTGGTATGGGGGTCAGGGTTTGGAATAAGTTACCAAGAGAACTGATGAATAATTTGCCATAAACGTTGATGCAATTTAAAGTTGGTAGTGGGCAAAAGTAGGTCGGTGTAGGAAAGGGGAAAAAATGTTAAATAGGGAAATTGCCACCGGCGCTTGCGCTATATCGCAATTAAATTAAACTTTTCATTTCCTTACAAATACCACACAAACGTATATGAATAAACCAATAAATGTCGTGAATTCTAAGTAATGTTTTGAATTTACTGAATTTTTTCCTGAACGAAGAAATTTGTTTTCTAAGGTATCTACAAAATAATTGCCAGTAGTTTGTGTAACTATAGTTGATAAGATTATATATTGTAGATGCTGTGGCAGTACATTGGTTGGTGTACTTAGCTGTTTTGCTATGCAATAGTTTATCTTTAAATTGTCAACATCCCACATCTCTTATATTGGAAGCCGTGGAAAATTATTGTTATGCATTTTGATAATATTTTATCTCAGAAACAAAGTGCAATCTTCCCATTTCAACGCGGAGTATCTTTGCATGATTTGTTTTTGCGGGTTATTTGGGTGGCACGTGATTGGTGGAGGAATATCTGGATTACTGGAGATCGCGATTCCGCCAGGAATTGGCGTCATAATACTGCAGCGGTCAAAGGGAAGACTCTGCTAGAAATACTTTCGGAATTACATTTAACGGCGTCTTGCTGGTACAGGCTGTATTACAACAGAATTACTGCTTGAAAATAATATGTCTTGCGATTGACTACAGCAGTATTCTGACGTCATTACTGAATGTTGTTGCAGCTGAATTGCTACCCGGTTATGCAGAGCGGTTATGGGATTGGCATTCTATGATCCGGAGTCAGATCATTTGCTTCATTTATAATGATAGCTTCGTTATGTGGTGATTGATCACTGGAAAGTGATTTACATATAATGTGCTGCATTGTGCGTTTCACCTGATGGAACATTATGTTATTAACGACTATATGCATTTTTCATTTGTACATAGTTTGTTTTTGTGTAATTATTATCGTCTTGAATATTTTGCTTTCCTCTTTAATTACAGGTTGGTGTGAACTTCTGGTAATGTGGTGCTAACTTATTAGAAATATGTTGGTCAAAAGAATACCAGTTATTTAGAAATACGGAGTAAAATCAAGAGAAGTAAAAGAAGACTTTATTTTTCTTGATCCTGTAGGTTTCAGTCCTCTTATTCCTTATGGTAGGTGTCATTATAAGTGTGCTGCAAGTTGTTTGGATGTGTTTTATTAGTAAAAGGTATGTTTTGCATGATGTATATGTCAGTCTTACAAAGATACTGAGTTCTTTCATTTTCTTGAATTCGCATATTCGTGGAGATCCCACTGAACCCATAATTTCTTGTTCTGTGTTGTTACCAATAAAAAGGAAGGCAAGAATGAATTCCAAAATAAATGTGTTGAGATGTAAAATTTATTTAGGTTAATGTTATTGCACATTTCAGGCATAAGGGAAACGGTAAAGTTTTGATTTGTAGATAAATGAGTCAGCTAATAAAATTAAAAAATGGTTTGTTGGGCTCTAGAGTAATCACTAGGACTCTTAAAGCAATTGTCATTTTGGTCTGAAAATTGTTACACACATTCAATAGATTATATTGTTTATTATATGTTGCTCTTAGAGCTGTAAAATACTTACATAGCTCACAAAATTCACTAAAAAAGTGCTATAACGTTATATGGTGAGTGACTGGGAGAAGCCTTAATAAGGAAGTATAATGATCATTCACACTTTATTTGAACTGTAGTATTTGAGAATATGCTGCCTCACAGGCATTTAAAATATAAAAATGTATCAAATTACACACAGAAAAAAATTGTCACAGCTGTGAACCGTAATCAAACCTTAGACGCCTTATTTTTGTACAGTTATATGATGTCCAAAGATAATAAGTATTACATTGTCAAGGGTTTAATTCTAAATGGCGATACCGCTACAATCTCTTACCTACTCTCATAGTAAACACACATATCATATGGTATATATGACATCATTGTGAGATATTCAGTCTGCGCATACCAACATAGTAACGGCGATAGAAACAATTTGAAAATTGGGTATCTGCAATATTATGCGTTATAGTTAAGTTTCACTTTGGTCCAGGCTGCATTATGACTGAAACACATATTTATAAAATATGATTTAATTAATAATCATTTGAGTTTATGTTGTAATGCAGCCTGGACCATACGTCACATTGATGTCATATATACCTCGTGATCTGTGTGTTTACTACGCGAGGCGGTAAGATAGGGTAGTGGTATCACCATCTAGAATTAAACCTTGTTAAGAAACATATCTGCATATTATGTCCAAGATGTTAATGTTTTATGGCATTTATCAAAGTAGGTTGTGTTTTAGGTTGGTAAAGCAGCAATATCCTTGTTTCAGCATTAGGCCGAAGGAATTTAGTTTTAATAGTTGAAATGCTACCTGTACCAAAATTGTATTTCGTTCTTATTGTTAAAGCATAATTCACTAAAAATTTGGATTTGTTAAACATCTATCATATCATTAGTGGAGATTTTAACGGCTTTGCAAATGAATAAAATTATCCTGGGTCAAGTGATTTGATAATGGTGGCAGAGCTTGTGACTGCCGAAATGTCGTGTTTAAACGATGGACTAACTCGGCCATTAGCGGCGCATGTTGATAGGTTGAAATGTAGTCTAGACCAGAATGGACATATACGCTTCCTGTTGTAGTTGAACGGACTTGAATATTTTGTCATTATAATGTTGATTTGATTTTCATTGCTGTTGGTCATTGATGCATTATGTTGCACGTAATATTAGTATCGCCAGAGGTCACATATGATAACAAATGGCGTCCTCTCATTACTTAGGGTATAACGTTACGTCAGATTTTTTTTTTGTAAAGCTCGTGTGTTATATACACTTTTGATGGGTATAATAGAAACAAATTCCTAAGTAATATAGTTGAAGGAACGTTTGCATTAACGTTATACATCACTATATGCTTTTCCAAGTTGCTCGCCGCTTAACGTTACGGTGTTTTTTTGTGTGAAGTTTGTGAGCTATGCATAAATTTTACAGCTGTAAGAGCAACGTATATTAAATAGTATCATCCAACTAATGTGTGCAACAGTTTTCAGACCAAACCGACAAGTCCTTTTTGAGTCCCAGTGATTACGCAACAACCGTTTGTTGAATGTGTTGCAACAGACGATGAAAAACTTAAGTACTCCATCGCAATAATTTATTTTCTGTTCATTGAAGTAATTAAGATGTAATAGTTGAGGTTATTATAGGTGGGATGGGGTTGGGGACAAGGAGCAGGAAGGAATTAAGTCATGGCCTTTTGAAGAAACCATTCTGGCATTCGCCTGGAGTGATTTGGGGAAACCATAGTAAACCCAAATCTCGATTCCTGGACGGGGATTCAAACTGGCGTCCTCCTGAATGAGGCCAGAACATTAGCTGTTCATCCACCATGCTTGGTATAAGCTTGGTGCGTGAACAGTTTTTTTATACTCTCTCTCTTATGACACAAAATTCCTATCTTTTTCTGACTTGCACACGGATCAAAATGACTTGCTAACTCTGTCTCAATACATTAAAATCATTTTCTCAATTTGATTCTATTTAAAAAATATGTTGTTTACTCTTGTCTAAGCCGCTGTGTGTTAATTTGGGTATATACTCGTATTTACCACACTGATAAGTATTTACTGGTTATGTTGCTCCATCAGTCCAGTCTACTTTTACAGTGCCCGTGAGAGCTGACTGTACATCAGCGATATATTGTAATTACTCTGAATGCCACCAGGTAGTATTACAATCAACTCAAGTAACAAGGAGGCGGTGAGAGAAATAGTTTCTCAGAAAAAAATGCAGTTTTAGCAAACTGATCGAATGCTGCCAATCTTTTTTCAATTTATTTTCTAATGATGAATGTTTATTATCTTTTTTTTCTCATTTATATAATAATGAAGCGTGGACCACATATACAGTGACAGATTGGATGTGTTATAAGGGCACCCACATATCGTGTGTGTACAGTTAGGTTGTTGTGTGGTCCAGGGCTCATTCTCCACTCAAAATGGTTCAGATTCCATTTATTCCCAAAAAATTTGTGGTTTTAGCAAATTGATCACATGCCGGCAGTCGAAAAGTATGTATTATTAATTTTTTCGAACCCTCTATTGCTATATACACAGAAGTGACAAAGAAACTGGTACACCTGCCTAATATCGTGTAGGGCCCCCGCGAGCACGCAGAAGTGCCACAACACAACGTGGCATGGACTCGACTAATGTCTGAAATAGTGCTGGAGGGAATTGACACCATGCATCCTGCAGGGCTGTCGATAAATCCGTAAGAGTACGAGGGGGTGGAGATCTCTTCTGAACGGCACGTTGCAAGGCATCCCAGATATGCTCAATAATGTTCATGTCTGGGGAGTTTAGTGGCCAGCGGAGGTGTTTAAACTCAGAAGAGTGTTCCTGGAGCCACTCTGTAGCAATTCTAGACGTGTGGGGTGTCTCATTGTCCAGCTGGAATTGCCCAAGTCCGTCGGAATCTACAATGGACATGAATGGATGCAGGTGATCAGCCAGGATGCGTACGTACGTGTCACCTGTCAGAGTCGTATCTAGACGTATCAGGGGTCCCATGTCACTCCAACTGCACACGCCCCACACCATTACAGAGCCTCCACCAGCTTGAACAGTCCCCTGCTGACATCCAGGGTCCATGAATTCATGAGATTGTCTCCATACCTGTAGACGTCCATCCACTCGATACAATTGGAAATGATACTCGTCAGACCAAGCAACATGTTTATAATCATCAATAGTCCAATGTCGGTGTTGACGAGCCCAGGCGAGGCGTAATGCTTTGTTCGTGCACTCAGTAAGGGTACACGAGTGGGCCTTCTGCTCTGAAAGCCCATATCGATGATGTTTCGTTGAATGGTTCACACGCTGACACTTCTTAATAGCCCAGCATTGAAACCTGCAACAATTTGCGGAAAGGTTGCACTTCTGTCATGTTGAACGATTCTCTTCAGTTGTTGTTGGTCCTGTTCTTGCAAGATCTTTTTTCGGTCACAACAATGTCAGTGATTTGATGTTTTAGGGAATTCCCGATATTCATGGACCACTCATGAAATGGTCGTACGGAGAAAATCCCCTCCTGATCGCTAACTCGGAGATGCTGTGTCTCATGCGCCGACTATAATACCACATTCAGACTCCCTTAAATCGTGATAACCTGCCATTGTAGCATCAGTAACCGATCTAACACCTGTGCCAGACACCTGTTGTCTTATATAGGCATTGCCGTGCTCTGAGTGTTTACATATCTCTGTGTTTGCCTACGCATGCCTGTACCAGTTTGTTTGCCTCTTCAGTGTATCTTTCCCTTTTTTTAAAAAGTAACTACTATTGTCACGGCCACGAAGAAAATTGATTAAATTCATTCATGATATCTGTGATTGTTTACATCACTGGTGTACAGTCAGCTTTCATGGCTGCTGTAAAAGTATACCAGACGGGTCGAACAATATAGCTGTATTTACATAATGTATCTTATGTGATTCATGAAATTCTCTATCTGATGAAATGTGCAAATTTTAGTCTAATAATAATAATAATAATAATAATAAAAACCTATATTTCAAATTTGCTGCATCTCTTATTTAGGGACTTAGTAATAACCGTAGTTTTTAATAATTGTGTAACAATTGATTTTCAAATAAAACTCTTGCAGTATACGTCTGGTCTATTTTTATGCCAGCCATTCTGGACTGTACTCAAGAGCCTACTGTGCGCGTTCAGTATGTAGGGGGCTGTGACCAAAGGAATGTCATTCTCCGTGAATAATGGCCTTCAGCTGAAATACAGTTTAATTGATAGAGCAATTAATTATATATTTATTTTTATTTTATTGCTAGACATATTTGTGTATAGTAGTAGTGACATATAGGCATGTTGTGGGCTATGGTTATGTGTTACTTTGGTCTAGAATGCAGTCTCCACATAAGATGATTCATTCTTTTGTTTCCATCTTCTTTCGTCATCAAAGCATTAAATCCTCAGATGACCAATTCGGCAAGGTTCAAGACTGCCAAAAACTGCCCAGCCTGTGGTGGGAGATACAGGATTACAAATCTGGGTAAGACTCGCTGCAGGGTCTCTGTTGCCACGCTTGCAGCCAGCTTAGCCATCGCTGCGGAAGAGAAACCAGTAGACATTGAAGCCAGCCCCGCCGTGGGCCGATACACATCGGTGGCAGCCATCGTGCTGTAGCACATATTGACTAGATGGGATCTACTGGAGGATTTTAATATGCAATTTGGCTGCACACTCTAGTTACTGGTTTTATGTGAATTCAAATTTTTTAGTATATAGTTTTCTTGTCAAAGTCGTTTGCAGTTTCAAGGTCAGAGGTAGCAACAACCACGATAGCAAAGCTAGTGGTCCCGCGTGCTGACAGCAGTGTATCAGTATACTTTGCTGTGAGAGTGTCTCTTACTTCTATAGCAGTTACTTAACTGTTGACTTTGATGTATCGATTTTTACACTTGTGATAGTGTTACAAGAAACTTATCTTGTGTCACATACTTACTAATTGTATTTAGTAATAATTTGAACCATAATTCAACTGTTAATGCTGTTAATCCAGGACTGCAATGGATGAGACGACAGAGTTGCTGCTGGCGGCGGACACGGGCTGGGGGGACGATGTCAGAGTGACGCCGGGGGCAGCTGCCGACTGTCGGGGGCGGACTGCTCTGCTGAGGGCGGCAGAGGAGGGCTCGAGCGGAGCCGTTACGACGCTGGTAGCGGCGGGGGCGGAAGTGAACGTCGCAGATAAAGACGAGCGGACGCCGCTCCACTTCGCCGCAGAGCACTGCAACGCGGAGGCAGTGAGGGCTCTACTGACGGCCGGTGCCGACAGGAACCGTGTGAACAAAGACGGGGAGACTCCGCTCCACCGTGCGGCACGGGGCGGTAACGCCGGTGTGGTGCAGCTGCTGGTGCAGGGTGCAGACCTCAACGTGAAGGATAAGATCGGACAGACGCCGCTCCACCCGGCTGTACAACACTGTGACGTGGAAGCAGTGAGAGCCTTGGTAGAGGCCGGGGCTGACATACACTGTGTAGACAAACAGAAGGCTACTCCGCTACACCTGGCGGCACAGGCGGGCAACTCCAGTGTGGTGCCGCTGCTGCTGGACGGTGCGGAAATCAACTCGAAGGACGAGTTTGGTCGGACGCCGCTCCACTGGGCCGCCCAGTTCTGTGACGTGGGGGCAGTGAGAGCCTTACTGGCAGCTGGAGCTGACAGAAACAGTGTAGACAAACAAAAGGCTACTCCGCTACACCTTGCAGTGCAGGGAGGCGACCCCAGTGTGGTGGTGTTGCTGCTAAACGGTGCAGAGATCAACTCGAAGGACGAGTTTGGCCGGACGCCACTGCACTGGGCGGCAGAATACTGTGACGTGGACACAGTGAGAGCTCTGGTGGAGGCAGGGGCTGACAGAAACTGTGTAGACGAACAAAAGGCAACCCCACTAAACAGGGCAGCACGAGCAGGCAACTCCAGTGTGGTGCCCGAGATGCTGGACAGAGCCGAAATCAACTCGAAGGACGAGTTTGATCGGACCCCACTCCACTGGGCAGCAGAATACTGCGACATGGAGGCGGTGAGAGCCTTGCTGGCAGCTGGAGCTGACAGAAACTGTGTAGACAAACAAAAGGCAACTCCACTACACCGGGCGGCACGGGCGGGCAACACAAGTGTGGCGCGGCTGCTGCTGGACAGAGCAGACGTTGACGCGAGGGACGGGGATGGGCGGACGCCGCTGCACTGGGCAGCAGAGCGCTGTGACGTCGAATTGTTGAGGGCCCTGCTGGAGGCTGGTTCCGATAAGGACTGTGTGGACGAACGGAAGGCGACTCCGCTACACCTCGCGGCACGGGGCGGAGATGACGGTGTGGTGAGACTGCTGCTGGACGGAGCAGACGTTAACGCGAAGGATGAGGGCGGTAACACTCCGCTCCACTGGGCTGCAAAGAACTGTGACACAGAGGCCGTGAGAGCCCTGTTATCGGCTGGAGCTGACAGAAACTGTGTTAACGTTCACAAGAAAACTCCGCTACACTGGGCGGCACAGGGAGACAGTGCCGGGGTGGTGCGGCTGCTGGCGGACGGAGCGGACGTCGACGTGAAGGATGAGGACGGTCAGACGCCGCTCCACCTGGCCGCAGGGCACTGTGAGGAGGACGTGGTGGCGGCTCTGCTGGCAGCCGGGGCTGACAGAAACAGTCTAAACAAACACAATAAAACTCCACTGTACCTGGCAGTGGAGATGGGCTACGCCCCTATTGTGCATCTGCTGCTGGACGGATCGGATATCGACGTGACGGACGAGGAAGGTCGGACACTTCTCCACTGGGCCGCAGACCGCTGTGACGAGGTGGCGGTGAGATTCCTGCTGGCGGCAGGTGCAGATGTAAACACTGTAGACAACCACAGGGCAACTCCACTACACTGTGCAGTGCAGAGAGGCAACGCTACACTGGTGCCGCTGTTGCTGGACGGTGCAGACGTGGACATGAAGAACGAGGACGGTCAGACGCCGCTGCACTTGGCTGCAGAGCACTGTGGCGTAGAGGTGGCGAGAGCTCTGCTGGCAGCCGGGGCCGACACAAAGTCTGTCGACAAATACGAAAAAACTCCACTACACGTGGCAGCGGGGGCGGGGAATGCCAGTGTCGTCCAGCTGCTGGTGAATAACGCGGATGTAAACGTGAAGGATGAGGCTGGTCGAACGCCACTGCACTTTGCTGTGGAGCGCTGTGGCGTAGAGGTGGTAAGCGCCCTCGTGACGGCGGGAGCTGACAGAAATTCTTTAGACGCAGCCGAGGAAACTCCGTTACATCGGGCAGCTTGGAGTGGCAACAGCAGTGTGGTGCCACTGTTGCTAGATGGCGCAAATGTCAATGCGAGGTCTAACAGTGGTGATACTCCGCTTCACTGGGCCGCGTGGCGCTGTGACGAGGAGGCGGTGAGAGCCCTGGTGGCAGCTGGGGCCGACACGAACTGTGTAAACAAACGCAAGTCTGCTCCGCTACACGAGGCGGCGTGGGCAGGCAATGCCAGTGCGGCGCGGTGGCTGCTGCTAAACGGCGCCAATGTTGATGTGGTAGATGTTGAGGGAATGACTCCGCTCCACAGGGCTGTAGACCACTGTCACGTGGAGGCGGTGAAAGTTCTGCTGGCAGCCGGGGCTGACGGAAACATCGTAAACGAACGGAAGGAGACTCCACTACACCTCGCGGCACAGCGTGGCAATGCCAGTGTAGTGCGGCAGCTGATGCTAAGTGGATCAGCTGTGGATGTGATGGATGATGAGGGAATGACTCCACTCCAGTATGCGGTAGAGTACTGTGACGTGGAGGTGGTAACAGCAATGCTGGCAGCTGGAGCCGACAGAAACTGTGTGGATGAAAACAAGGCTACTCTTCTACATTGGGCAGCGTCGAGAGGCAACCATAGCGTGGTGCTGCTCCTTCTGCATGTATCAGATGTGGATGTGATGGATGACGAGGGAAAGACGCCACTCCACTATGCCGCACAGTACTGTGGCGTGGAGGTCGTAAGAGCAATGCTAGCAGCTGGGGCTGACAAATGTTCTGTAGACAGAAGGAAGGAAACTCCGTTACACCTAGCAGCAGTGGGAGGCGACACTAATGTGGTGATGCTGCTGCTGGACGGTGCAGACATCGACGCGAGGGATGAGGACGGTCGGACACCGCTGCACTGGGCCGCAGCGTGCGGTGATGACGAGATGGTGAGATTGCTGCTGGAGGCCGGCGGTGACAAGAACTCTGTAGACAAACGTAAGGCAACTCTGCTACACAGCGCAGCGGGGAGTGGCAACGCCAGTGTTGTGCGACTGCTGCTGCACGGCACGGACGTCGACGCGAGGGACGGAGACGGTTGCACGCCGCTCCACCTCGCGGCCTGCGAGGAGACTGCGAGAATCTTGCTGGCGGCTGGCGCCGACGCGACTGCCAGAAACAACTCGGGGATGACTCCGCTGCATCTCACGGCGTCGACAGACTCTGTCGAGAAAGTACGGCTGTTGTTGGAGATGACAGACGTCAATGTGACTGACGGCGAAGGTCGTACGCCACTTCACCTTGCAGCTCGTGAGGACCACTTCATATTAGTCAGTGTGTTGCTGGAGGCTGGGGCTGACAAGGCAGTGAAAGACGAATACGGCCAAACTGCACGCGATATGTGTACGTGTGAAGAGTTGAGAGAGCTGCTGAAGTAGATATTAGGTCTCTTCCAATATATCCGTAGTTTAAGACGTTAGTTAAATATCAAACAAAACAAATTTTTGTAGTTTTAGGATAAAAAAATCTGTGATAAAACTATTTTTAAGGTATTTTTCTAATATCTTTAAAATTACGTACCTATACTCGTAATGCATTTCTTAATAATCTGAAAACTTCTATGCCTACAAATATTGTTCATCCAATCCCGAATAGCCTGATGAAAAAAAGCTTCAGTATGGCATCTTATTTCTCTAATCCTGCCAAATTTCTGCCAAAAACCTTGGAAAAAAAGAAAAAAAAAGCCTATTAAGGGGGTATTTTTTCCCTTCTTTCTCCTCTCTTCTCCCTCTCATTTTTCTTCTCCTCCTCCTCTTTCCCTTATTTTTCTTTCCTCTCTCTCTCTTCCTTCCTCTCTCCCTCCTTCTTTCCCCCTTCCCTCCGTCCTTCCTTCTTTACCTTTCTTTTTTCTGTATAGTCATAGATGAACTATGCAGACAAAACTAAACTGATTAACTGATTACTAATGGTTACTACTGTTGCTATTGCTGCTGTTGATGCTACTGCTGCTGTAGTAACTGTTACAGCTGTTAATCCTATTATTGATGTCGTTGCAAATGTTGCTGACGGTGTTTGTTGTGTGTTGTTGCTGCTGTTTAGTTATTGCAACTTTTATCATTGCTATTGTTTAGTGTAGCTATTGTTACAGTATATTTCTTGTACCTGATGATTTGCTATTGATTATGATGAAGTTTACACCGTATCTCGAGTAACTAGCTACTCTAGAGTAGGATGCAACTATAGATTAAACAGCAGTGATAGAGTAAGAGGAGATGGCAAAGTAATTAGCAACTGCAGAGTAAGCAACAATTGTAGAGTAAGCAGCAACTGCAGAAAAATTGGCAACTGTAGAGTAATCTGCAACTTTGGAGTAATTGGAGACTACAGTAAGTATCAAATGTAGAGCAAGCAGCAGTTGAAGAATAAGCAGCAGCTGTAGAGAAAGGGGCAATTATAGAGTATGCAGCACCAATATAGTCAGCATAAACGTTAAGAGTAAGCAGCAACTAAATAGTCGGCTGCAACAATGAGTCAAATCAACTGTAGAGAAAGTGACAACTGTAAAGTAAATGGCCACTGTAGAGATAAAAGGCATAATTTACTGTCAGCCATATGTAATTAGGTATAATATAACATCAGGCTAAGGATATCTAGGTAAAATTTACTGTAAGCCACAGGCAATTAGGCATTATATACTGTTGGCCATAGGTAGTTGGGCATAATTACAGCTAGTAAAAGGATAATGAGGCATAATTAGCTGCCAGGCAAAGGATAATTAGTCATACTCTGCTATCATGATAGGTAATTAGGCATTATATACAGTCAACTAAAGGATCTTTAGGCTTAATTCACTATCAATCATGGGTGATTAGCATTATCTATTCTCAGGAAAACGACAATTAGGCAAAATAAACTATCAGGCATAGCTTATTAGGCAAAATTAACCCTAACAATAGCTAATTAGGCATAATATACTATCAGACAAAGAATAATTGAGTGAAATTTAGTATCAGGCATAAGTAAATAGGCAAGGCAAAGGAACATTAGGAATATTCAACTTTCAAGCATCAGTAATTAGAAAAATTAGTATTATCAACTCTCATGAAAAGCATAATTAGGCATAATTTTCTGTCAGGCATAGGGTAATTAGACTTAATTTTTGTCAGGCAATGGATAATTAGCCTCAAACAACTACCAGGCAAAGTCTAATTAGGCAAAATCTATTGTCATGGATAGCTTCATCAGGCATATCCTACAGCCAGGAAAAGGATAATTGCACATAACTACTGGCAGGTAAAGTCCAATGAGGTGAAATCTACTGTCAGGAGAAATCTAATTAGGCATCATCTATTATCAGGCAAAGTTTAACCAGTCATTCACACCTTTCAGACATAAGTCAGTTAGGCATATTCTACTGTCATGCAAACACTAATTAGAAATTATCTAAACTGAGGAAAAGTCTAATTAGTAATAATCTACTATAATGAAATGTCTACTGTCATTTCAGGCAAACTATAATTAGGAATAAAACACCACCAGGCAAAGGATGTTGAGGCATAATGTACTGTCATGAAAATATGTTGAGGCAACTCCACTACACTGGGTACTGCAGAAAGGCAACGCTGTTACCGGTGAAGATGTCGATATGCAGAATGAGGACAGTCCAAAGATGCTCCACATGACTGCAAAGCACTGTGGTGGTGAGTGCTCATATGGCTGGACAAAATGTATCCTGCATACTAACCGATGACACAATCTGTCGCTGTGTGCAGTTTCATGGAATCCATCCATTAGTTTTTGTGTGATACGCAACATATAGACAGACAGAAAACTATACAAACTGACAAAAATTTTACTATTTTAGCATCTCTATCATCAGTGGTATTCATTTAGAATGAGTTTGGAACCATAACCTTAAATCGACTCACCCTGCAAACTCTACCACTCTACAAAACTGCCTGTCACTAAGAGGCCAGCACCAGGAGGTAGGTTAGCGTAGTCGTCTTAGGAAGAGGAAAATAAAAAAAAAGTATTTACTAATTTAGATGTTTAAGATTAACGTAAGGGTCAATCCATTAAGAATCACCCAGACCATGGTGGTCATCATTTTTGTTTTTCTTAATTTTTTTTACTAGCTACTCCTCAATATTAAGTGAGCTCAAAACCGTGTTTAAATAATTTTTTAGGCTTTTACCTTTTTTTTTTGGGCGGCCATTTTAAGTTTACTTTTGAACCAATTTTTAGCTGAAAACAAGTTTTGCGTAAATGTTCTAACTCTGTTAATTCTGAAGATATTAAGACAAAATAAAAACCAAGATGTTCAGAATAAAATGCTCTAGATTTTTTTTGTTATAACATAGTTTTACCTAAATAGTAAGGGGAGGGGAGAGAAAACTATATAACTTCCAAGTTTAAATTAACTGAAAACAAGAACTTCAGAGCTGTAAAATCATTAAAAGGAAGAAAGACTCGCCTTCAATTTTTTTTTCTTTTGTATGTTTGTTATAGGTAAACGTGATGTAAAAGTATGAAGCTTGAGAAATTTGTCCTTTTTTTTTATATAAATTTTTAAAAATACCTAAACGGCGAACTTTTTCAGTATTTGAAGAAGATTATCTCAAAAAGGACTGAGTCAAAAATTGTGAAATTAATTCACAAAGCACACCTTGATGGTATAAACATTTGTTAAGAATTTGGTGACTGAGGGACTCAACCGGTTCTGGAGTTATATGGAATCAAAGTTTTCAGAAAAACTGTGCCGTATGCACAGTACATAATATGATGGTAAATTAGTTTGAAACTTACTTATTCACTAAGAAACATACTTTTTCAGTTAACAGCTAAAAACATTAGAAATTAACAAGAACACACTGAATGTTATCAAATATGATACAGCCAGTCTCACTAAGCAGAAATAATTAGTTGCATTTAGATAAAAATAAAACACATACATGACTGATGCACTAAAAATGCAATGTTTCATTAATATTTTAATTTTACCAACATTGCCGATGAAACCAAAGTTTGGAATTACTTGTTTCAGCAACTTTAACAGGCGTCTTTTCATAGTGTTCAAACCACTGTGAATATCTGTGTGTGGTGTTTAGGGAGTCGACTGTGTTTGTACCCTATTACTACAGGATTACTATAAAAGAATCATTCACTTTCAAAACCCGAT
Source organism: Vandiemenella viatica (assembly GCA_031002005.1). Taxonomy (NCBI): domain Eukaryota; kingdom Metazoa; phylum Arthropoda; class Insecta; order Orthoptera; family Morabidae; genus Vandiemenella; species Vandiemenella viatica. The sequence goes on along the minus strand of JARYHS010001113.1, from coordinate 4,142,308 downwards.
TCCAAAGTATTATACTTGCAAATATGATTGATATATGCAAATAACCACAAAATATCCAGGTTTTATGCTCACTCTCCACTGTTTCGCCTGACGCTTGTGATTGACCAATGCTTTTACCTTTACATAAAGAACCATTGTCGGGGACTGCACCAGTTTTTAAACTAACCTGTTGGAAATTTGGTTCAGTCGCTTTGCGGTAAACTTGCAAGGAATTTAATTAAAAATTGCAAGGAATTTAATTAAAAATTCCAAAATATCACAGTGCAGTCAGCGCTGAAAAATCAGTGATAGTCTCTTAAAACGTTGATTTAATTCTTTTTTGTAATGTTTTCTAGCCGTTTCAGCTCTTCTCCGTTGTAAAAAGTCGCATGAAATTGACAAATAGACAATATTTATCCAAGATGGAATACGGTGATGTCTGCCATCTTTTACCGAAATGAGCATTCAGAGATAATCGATTGCTTCCATTGTAAAAAAAATAACGGCATTTCCGTGATAGATGCTGCATGATGAAAAATTTTGTAAATTTTGTTCTCTTGGTCCAGGTATTTGAACCTAACCACGATTTCTATGACAAAACAACCTGTTTAGGTTGATATCTACATATATACCTCTGCAATTCACAAAATTGTGGGTGGCAGAGGGTGCTCAGCACCAAAGCTAATCTCTTTGCTGTGCATTCCAATCCCTAATGGTACAAGGGAAAAAGAATTCATATAAGAATCAGTCCGGCGCCTTATTTCTCTAATTTTATCTTTCATGTCCTTCCGACTCAAATAGGTTGGTGGAAGAAGTATTTCACTACACTCAAAAGTGAAAGTGGGAGTACGCATGTTTACTAATAAGTTTAAACTTAACGTGCGTCGTCTATCTACCAGAGACTCCCAACCTAATCTACTAATCAGTTCTGTGACGCTTTCATAAGGACTGTAGCAAGCGGTCACGAATCGAGTGTTTGCTGCTATTTCCAAGCTGGTTCTCTTCCTGAGACGGGTTCAATAGTAGAATGGTACGGTGATGTATTCCCCGTCATGTTATCCCGACGCCATGATTTTTTTAATATCTCTTATATAACCTACAGCTTTTATATCCAATATGTAATGATAGCATTGCACACCCAAATAGATGAGGAGTGCATCATCTAAAAGAAAGTGGAATAGCGATGAAAGGCGAGGTAGAGAGAAAGACACTTGTTGGCCAGAACAGTCAAGTGAGGAAAAGGAGTGTCGTGATTGGCCGAGAGACGAGAGGAGGCGGATATATTAGTGAAGACGGAGTGGAACATGTGCTCGTGATTCAGGCTGTTGTGCGAAAATGTTCGCCGAGTATGAGTATTCAGTTATGTTCCGTCCATATTCTTGACTGTACTGAATAGGAATGTTAAATATGTGTACTGAAGAAATTGTAGTTCTATGTGCTAATCTGCAGTCTTGAATATTAAGGAGAGTCCGATACGACAATGATCATGTTTGGTGCCGACATTCTATGTATTGTGATTGAATAAACTGTGCAATAAATCTAGTTTTGGAGTTCGGCACTCGATTGTTATTGATATGATCGCTGTAATGATAACTTTTATGTTATTTTTGCAATTTTGATATCATTTCGTAGTTCCGCCAGCCTCTCACATTTCGGCATTTTTAATTTAATTTGTTGCGACTTTTCCGCAAAGAAAGAGGACATGTCGACGAAGAAATTAAAGTAAATTTCAACAGGTTAGTTCCAGTATCACGTCGGTTTCAAAAGTGGTGCAGCCCCCCATTGTCCTTGAATTGGCAATACCACCGCAAAATGCTTTGTTTTCAAGGTGGTTCTTTTATGAAAGAACATTGCACTGCTATGACAGATGAACATTTCACATATTCTAGGACGAAGAATTTGCCTCCATTTCGGGAGAAACTGAACTGATCTTGTTAGGGATACTGAACTAGTGCTGCCATGCCACCTGGTGTTCAAACTTGAACTAGTGCTGCCATGCCCTGTGGTGTACAAATTTGGACATTTTGTGGTTACTTCTGTATAGCAATCATGTTTGAAAGTATAATAGCTTTGAAAAAATCGAGTTTTGAAAGTGAATGATTCTTTTGTAGTAATCCTGTATGGTATGGTATTGGTGCTGCCCTCGTAGGAAACTCAAATGAATGTGCAGCTTCCACAAAGCACCTAACAAATTGGTGAGAATGTGAGTGGGTTTTTATTTCTGAAAGCTAAGAGCGATTTGTGAACTTATGCTATTGTATAATATCAGCTTCAGTTGTCTCTCATAGTAGATCACATCGCAAAGCATTACGCCACTAACATGGTTCTCATGAAAGCAGCCTGCATTATATTGCAGCAAGAAGTTTCACTGGTCCAGGCTGCATTTCAACTTAACCAAAAACTCTAATATTATAGCTGCTAGAAAGTAAAAATCACATCAACATATTCTATGTATCGCGATATAAAATGAAATACATTATATTGATATGCTATTTGTAATAGATTAATTCTTCAAATGAATGATAATAATAAAAAAATACACCATGTAAATAACTGTAATCATGATTCCCGAGTCAGTAATACTCCCTCAGAAATGTAAATAATACGTTGTAGTTTCTTTTAGCTTACGAGACTAGCTGCCTTCTCTGGCCATTAACTACCAGAGGCAATAGTTCAATGGCAGAAATTACAGTTTGTGTTTGCCATTTATTGTTATTGGTTTATATTTTTTGGAATGTATTTTGGCTTATAAATAAAAACGAGAGGTATTTAAACTTAATTGTATGCAGTGCAGAGGTTTATTTGGCTCAAAACAATTTGTACCTTTCGAAGATAAATGGACAGAGGAGAAAGATTCGGTTCAAGTTTATGTCGGGATACATGTCACTAACTTGCGATACAGTTATTGTATTAATGTGCTTGCGATAGAAGCTTTGATTTTGTGAGATTGTAGTTAAGTAAGGTTGACACGCAGCCTGTTACAACGTAAAGCATGAGGAATTTAGTTATTATCAGTAATTTAAGCTGATTTTATGAGTGCTATGTTAGTAACCTCACGTTGTGATGATTGACTTTGTTTATTGCAAGTGTGGTGGACGGGCGATCTTTTCTTTCTTGCTCTGTATATTGTGGGTAAGAGACTTCTGTCGTGTGAGCAGACGCATAGATAAATGATACTCACAGTAAGAATCTCTAAATATGTACAATTTCTTTACATCAGGATTATATAAATCAATAACATCGCTCACTCCCTTGCACACCTCCATAGGCAAGATTCCCCTTGCTTGCTTCCAGGGCCGGCGCTAGGAATTTCGGGCCCGGGGTAAAATTAGCGACCTTTTTTTTTTTAGCTTTACAAACTAGCGGGGCGACAATGGGTGGATTCTTGGCTTCGAGGCCTGGGGGGCCCACCATCAGCCGGCAGGCCCGGGTACATTTGACCCGCTTACCCGTCCCCCTAACGCCAGCCCTGCTTGCTTCTACTCCTCGACTTCCCCATTACGTTGCTTCAGTGGTTATCTCCAACCTGTTATAGTGACTGTTGCTGGCAGAGGCTCCTGGCTGCTCTCATAGACAACTTTTTGGTCTAAATGGCCATTGCTGCTCTGCCTAGTTACATCGCTCCGTCGTTGCAAATCGTCCTAGCCTAGACAAGATCAGACAGCCCCTCCTTGTGCACCTGGGTTTTGCTGGCTGCTCCCCTCCATAGGACCAACAGTGGGAAGAATCCCCAGCCAATGGTGGTGATTGCTTCCCTACCATCTTCCCAGTGCCGTCATGCTCCACCTTAATTCTGCTGACTTACCTGCTTTACTGTCGTTGCTATCTGTGAAGCCACATTCCATTGCGTGTAACTGTTGTCTTTAGCTGATGCAACTGCCCTGGATTTGGCTGTCACTGCATGCAATCAGCTCTTGCCCAGCTTTAGCCAAAAATTTTGAATATTGAAGACTGCGATATATTTCTTGTGGGTGTGAATTTCACAACCTATGATAAAATGGTTGTCTACTAACCTCTTGAAATTTGGTTGATCTGCTTCATTATAATGTACTACTCACACTTACATTAAATTTTCCAGTAAAAAGTATCACAGCAACAATTTTGATTTTCAAGCAGTGTCATTAGCAGAGATTGAGGGTTTAAAATAATAATAATAAAAAATAAAAAAATTCTTCCTCTATCAGAAGAGATGATGTCACTAGGATTTATTTCATGAAAGCTAGGACACAATGACGAACATACTGTGCTTTCAGAATTACAGATAGTGACCTCACAACATGCAGCATACAAAACGTGCATTTAACTATTACGCTGACCCAGATTGTACTACACGCTAACTGTAACCTTTGTTAAGTTGCTGTTTGGGGGAAAAAAAAACAAGGATCTATGATACCAAATGCAATACAGTTCAGTAACATCACTGGAGATGTGTTGAGTGACATGTAAAGAACTAAACCTTATTTAATTACTTTTGCAGATAAGTGGTTTGCGATCCTTGCATCCTAAAATTAACACTATCAAATGTAGTGTAACGTATGTCGGTTTCAATTTTTATTTTATGTTGTTGGAATTAACCATACATTAGTACTCACATTTTACAAGCAATAGGACTGCAGCAAAATCAGAATGTTAACTGTAGTAATCTGGAATTGTGCCCAACATTTGACAGTAGTTTTGTGTTAGTAATTGTGCACTTTTATGTTTATGGCTTTATGTCTCATGAATGTTGATGTCATTAAAGGTGGGAAAGGACAAGGAATGGGAAGGACTCCGGTGATGGACTTTTGAAGGAACCTTTCCTGTGTTTGCCTGGAGTGATTTTTAGAAACCATGGAAATAAAAATCTAGATAGTCAAATAGGGATTTTAACCCTTGTCCTCCCAAATGTAAAACCAGTATTACCACTCACCACCACACTCAGTTTAATAATGGTGGTTTGTTATTTAATCAACACCTCTGTTTAACTAGCACTGATTGGTAGACACAGTGTTGCCAGATTGCTTGCAGTGTTACCAATCTCATTAGTTTTCTCACACAACTTGAAGGCCTCTTTAACCAAAAAATTATCCTAATTTGCTAAAAAAAAAAAAAATAGAGAGAGAGAAAAAAAAGAGCAGACAATAGGAAAAATAATGACCATGCTGTCACCTTGTTCCTTGCAGTAACTGATACAAAATGTGGTTTTTCTTGCAAAGAATTTATTTTTACTTTGTAACCAAATTATAACAATATTAACATTAAATACTGAATATGTGAATGCTTAATCTATAATATTTCAAGTACAAAGCACTTAATACTCAGTATTTTAAAGATAAAAATTATCAGATATGATTTAAACTAATCTGTTACAATGCCATTTAACTGGGTATCTTGAGTATGACTGGAATGTCGGAGCTTTTTGCCATTTGCCAGAATGTTAAACATTGCACAAGGAGTATGAAGGAAATGCTGCACCACATTGCAAGATCCTAATGGTTACAAATAATTATACTGTATATAAATTAATAATTATCAGACTCCATAATACATGAAAGACCACAATCTTGGAAGCTGATAAGATTATTTTCTCCAAATATCAACAAAATATTTATCCTTTTTTTTTTTTTTAAAAAAAAAAAAGAGAATAAAGTAACACAAACAAGCAAAAATCTAATACTATGGTAAAATTATTAAATAATTTTCATTTAAACATTATAGTTTAAAGATGGTAGTGAAATTTACAACAAGCATACTCTTTTATTCGGAACTATCAGTGCCGTCTGTGTCTGAATCACCAAATTTGAATTTTACTGTCAGTCTGGGCATCTCTTCCATCAGCCTCCTCACTACCTTCTCATCCACAATACACTTCTTTAAATTAAGGACTCTGTAGGAAAACAAAATGAGAAGCAAGTGTTGTAATGATGGATATGAAAAGCTCTATCACATTACATTTATAAATCCCATATACATACGTAGGCAGGAGGACCAGATGAACACAAGAAAACACTACATAATGTTTCGGTTTTCAACCTTAAATGCGTAATGTCGCAAAGTGAAAAATTGTGGACTGGTTTGTGTTCATCTAGCCCTCCTGCCTTCATCTGTAGTAAGTGATAGGTTGCTTTTCCCTATAAATCCTATATACAGAAAGAAATACAAAGGAATAATCACTTCTATAACATCATAGCTCCACATATAATAATAATGAGCAAGAATGGCAATAAAAGTAAGGAAGACATGGCAGTAAAGTCATGTATTATCGAGCCTTCTGACTCTCGGGACTCCTTAGCGATATCGTTGCGACAATGGCTAGACGGGATTTGGCCTTAGAGGCATTCAGCCTTAATCCTACGGACAGTAGCTTCGCACCACCGGCCGCTCTGCCGAGTGCGTGAGCCAAATGTCCGAACCTGCGGTTCCTCTCGTGCTGAGCAGGATTACTATCGCAGCGAAACAGTCATCAGTAGGGTAAAACTAACCTGTATCACGACGGTCGAAACCCAGCTCACGTTCCTCACAATCCAACGCTTGGTGAATTCTGCTTCACAATGGTAGGAAGAGCAAAGGATCAAAAAAGGGGGGGGGGGAACGTCGCTATGAACGCTTTGCTGCCACAAGTCGGTTACACCTGTAGTAACTTTTGCTGGAAACAACAAACACTAAAAGACAAACACAACTAGTGTATTGCTGGGCTTCTGCCAGTGCCAAGTCTTTAGCTGCCATTCATACATCCTCTTCCTTCCATCCTGCCTCTCCCTTAATATACCATTTTAACCAACCCCTCAACTTCACCAAACTAGTCTTTCAACAAGTCTTATGTATTTTGATATTGAACAGGAGCGTGACTCACAGAAGTAAGGATGTAATCTATCACAAACACCTTTTATCCTGACTTGCAGTGCTGAAACCTGTCTGGCAAAGTGGGATATTAGAAAGTAAAACAAAATTTCTAAGAGGCAAAATCAAAACGATAAGGGAATTGAAAAGTAGACACATAGAACAAGAGAAACCACTATAGGAAATGATAGAGAAGGCCACATTGACATGGTAAGTGGATTTTAAGAAAAAGGAAGATTAGAGAATACAAAATCATGAAATATAGATGCAAGGTAAACTTCTGAGAGAGTTAAATCGATATTGGTTATTTAGATTACCAATAACATCAAATGCATTTGAAAAGTTCTATGTTAAAAAGGTATATGCTTTTGCCACTTTATTACCTGTGGTCTGAAATAGTCACTTCTGGAACAGCCAATTTGGAGGTGACGCCTGTAAACAGAGGATTGCTCCCTCAGCCAATTGGGAGTTGCTTACTTCCATCTTGATTTCCTGGAGTGTATGACTTGCTGACTTATTTGTTATATCACCCTGAATACTTGTCCTGGGTCATCTGTTTTGAAGTGCTGAGGACTTTTCTTTGGGTGCTTCAGAAGTCAGGATAGGAGCACCACGATTCTCGGTCACAGAGGTCTACGCAGTCACAGCCAGTATAACATTCCTCACTTCTGAACATTGTTTTGTAAGCACCACTGGCACTGAGGAGAACAGCCATGTACCAACATCTGAAGCATTATGAGCAAAAATGCCATAATCTTGTAAATAAATTTATCCACACGCATATTGATTCCTGTGGTAATCCCTCGCAGTAGAGTCACATTCTTGTATTCCACTGGGATTGCAATGATTAAAGTACAGATCAACTACACTAGCTGATGGTATTCCATCCCAAACATTTATACCAGTTTGACACAGTGCTCGCTACAAAACAACTCCCTACATCTACATATATACTCTGCAATTCACAAAATTGTGGGTGGCAGAGGGTGCTCAGCACCAAAGCTAATCTCTTTGTTGTCCATTCCAATCCCTAATGGTACGAGGGAAAAAAGAATTCATATAAGAATCAGTCCGGCACCTTATTTCTCTAATTTTATCTTTCCTGTCCTTCCGACTCAAATAGGTTGGTGGAAGAAGTATTTCACTACACTCAAAAGTGAAAGTGGGAGTACGCATGTTTACCAATAAGTTTAAACGAAACGTGCGTCGTCTATCTACCAGAGACTCCCAGCCTAGTCTACTAATCAGTTCTGTGACGCTTTCATAAGGACTGTAGCAAGTGGTCACGAATCGAGCGGCTCTTCTCTGTACTTTCTCTATACTTCCGATCAACCCCTTACGAAACGGATCCCAAATGGCACAACAATAGTCCAAATGTGGACGCACAAGAGATTTGTACGCTATCTCCTTTGTTTGTTCATTACAATTTTTCAATATTCGACCTATGAATCGCAGCCTAGAATTAGCTCTACCTACCAACGAATTAATGTGTAAGTCCCATTTCATGTTCCTTTGTATACTGTTACTCCCAAATATTTCATAGAATCGACCATATCAATAACTGTATTGTTTAACTCGTATTTCTGAACAATTGGATTCTTTTTGTTAGTTATGCTCATTGTCTTGCACTTTTTACAATTTAGAGTAAGTTGCCACTCAGCGCAGCATGCCAAAATAATATCCAGATCACGCTGAATTTCTACATTCAAATGACAATAGTTATGCTAGTTTACATGTCCCAATATCTTAAAGGTGGCCTTATTTGACCAAACAGTGTTAACAACGGTGGCTCAGCTCAATACTGATTGAGCATAATTGTAGCTACCTGTCTGAATATCTTTGAACAACCTATATCAATAATATTCTGAATCATTGGTGACAGCCAAACAAATAGTTTATTTTCCCATGGCCGATATCCTAAGTCTAACACCACAAGGTACATCGAAAAAAGTAACTTCAGTTTTATTATGGTGTAGTAATATGATGGTAGATTAGACCCAATGTGATCTCTGCATTCCTTCTGACATTTTTATAACTAAAGCTCATACCAAAAATTCTCCTCTATATTGTTAACATCTTGCAAGCAAATTTACTAACACAAAGTGCGTAAGCACTAAATTCTTACATAGTAGTAATTTGTACTACCTTCTCTTATCACTGAAAGCCAATGAAAGTACAAAATTAACTAATACTATACTATTCTTCAGTGTACAACATTAAATTAAAAGTTACTTTTGTACCATCCTGTACGATGGAGTTAACTCACTGTTTATATTATTTCATCTTTGATTTGTGGCCGAAAATCATATGCCATATAATGAGAAACTCAACTGCAATACTACTAGAACAACATTTAAAAAACAAGTTTCAAAAAGGGAAAATAATCCGAATACTCTATCACCAACCACATGAGTATGGTTATTAGCCAAAACATTGTAATGTGTGTGTGTGTGTGTTTGCTGACACTGTAGTATGTGATGGTTCATTTTCCCTATGCTATCTTATTTTGAACATATCATAGGTTATTTATGACTCAATGCACAATAAAATACTATAGCACTGTCTTATCCTTTTAATTATTTTATTTGAAATTGTGACAAAAACACCCCTGCTACTAGTTAATAACAGAACATCCTCAAACCAAAAGAAACAGACTAACCACCAGAAAATAAAATTCCTTAATAAGCTTTATTTACAACATGCAAAAATTATCTGAAAAGTTCTGAAATTAATTTTTAAACACTACCAAATCACTAGAACTATTTCGAAACTTCCATTCCTATTTACATATAAAAATATCCAACTATAAACACCAAAACCACAGAGGGACAATATGTTACTCACCTGAGCTTACGGTTTCTGTGAAGCTTCTTAAAAGGAAAATAAATTCCACAATCCATATGACGGAGGTCGAGGACCTCCAAAGAGGTCATATTGGCAATACTTTCCAGGCCAGGTTGAAGACTTCTAGCAATTAAATGCTTTAGAAATAAATTACGTAAATTTGGAATATGGGATACAAAGATTATTGCATCTCCAGTCAAGCTTTTACACCGACTCAAATCCAACCTGTGTTAACAACCATAAATCAATACTGGTTGCATTAAAAACACACAGCATTAATATCTATTCTTTCACAATTAAATGATTATTATTCATCAGGACAAGGAACAGAAAGAAATTCGCTCATGGATTTTTGAAATATCTATTCCCATAAAACATGGAAAACCAAAATTAGAGAGATTAAACTTGAAATCAAGCCACAATTGTACTGTCCCCATATTCACACTTCGCTTCCATTGTTGAATGATGAAACCCAATTTCCATGTTTATTACACAATTGTTTTGTGTCAGCCCTGACTAACAGGACATCGCAGCTCTCCTTCAAGGCATTAAGATTTTGATTTTCAATGATTCCCTGGAATCACTTGAGTGGTGTGATGATTCCTACAATAGGCTGTGGGTGAATTCTCCCCCCACTCATTAACATCAAGTAAGTGCATTCTTTAAGTTCCTACCAGACAAAGGCTCCATACACAGAGAGAAAATCATACTCAGAAGATCCATTTTTAATGGAAACAGGAAAACAAGCCACAAATTTTATTGGTTGTTAAGGCCAGGATATTCTGGTACACTAGTTCCCATCTCTAGAGTTCTGATGCAGTCTCACAGTGACGTCATTGAGATTGATGGAATCATGGCTGTTGGTATGTTCTGGTGTTAGAAGGTATAAGTTGCAGGTGTGGACTGTTTGACTCTGGGACTAGTGCAGTGGTGGCAAGTTAGTTGGTATATGATAAGTGTTGTCAAGCACGTGGCATGTCCATTTGTGGCAAAAGTTTCCCCTGTGATAGGACTGGAATATGTAGTGGTGTGTGGAAGCATGCTGCAGGTTTTACAGCATATATGGGCAACCCCCGGGCCGGATCCGGCCCTCCGCCAGCTTCAATCCGGCCCGCGAGAGATTCAGAAATTTCAAATAACTCGCAAAAAAAAAAAGAGAGAAAAAAATCTGCATTTGAATTTTTTATCTGTTTTTGATAATTTGCTTTTTGTATGTTCGATTATGCTATTTTAATTCTAATAAATAAATAAAAATGTGTGAATTTTTATTGAATTTTTATTCACTACTACATACTTATTTCTTAACTCCGGCCCGCGAGCTGATTAAGTCCCGAAATTACGCCCTCAGCTAAGCAAAGGTTGCCCATGCCTGTTTTACAGTGAAGTCTATTGCATGTAAAAGATCCATATGGTGTTTTTGGAGAGTTTGACGGAGGGTATTTGCAGACCAAGATGTTCTTAGTATTGGGTGGTCTGCTAAAACATGCACGGGGGACTGGGTATAATTTCGGGAAGAAGCGTGCGCATTTAATATACTACCTCGGACATTGCTAATGTATCGATCGTCCACTTCCTTAGCAGTAAGTATTATAACATTTTTCATAAAAATCTGATTCATTAATTCTACCACGTACGTTTCAAGCTTGGTGAGCTGACATAAGTACTTGAGAGACAGATCAGTTAGTTTCACACAGCGATCTAAAACCAACTCTTTTAGTTCTGGACAGTGTCTACACACTGCGACCACGGCACAGTCCTCTATTTTGCTATCAATTATGTGTAGCACCTGGAGTCGTGACAGGCCACCGGACCTGCAATACAGAAACACGACAGTAAAACATCTCACACAATGAGACATTCCTGACAGTTTAGTGCAGTTTTAGCCTGACGGGATAGTAAGAATTTTAACTACCAGGTGTGTAAATATAAAACTGATCATAATTGTTGCCTTTTTTTTTAATAACTGAAAGAGATTTTCAACCCACAACAATACAAGTTTCATACAACATTGTAGTTTTCAATAATGTTGAACAAGTCAAGTTTTGAGCCTACAAATTATGATTTGCGAACATCGTGGATTTTCTGTTGAGATTTAAAGAAAACTGCTGCAGAATCACGTCAAATGCTTGTCGAAGCTTACGGTGAGCGTGCTCTCGGTAAATCGCAGTGTTTTGAGTGGTTTAAAAAATTCAAAAGTGGCGATTTTGACGTGAGAAATGAAGACTTTGGAAGACCTCCAAAGAAGTTTGAAAACGGTGATGAATTAAATGTAAGATGGGAAGCTGCCTCCTTATGTTTAAAAGTGATGGGAAAGTTATAGAAGATGGGAAAATGGTTTGAACACGAACTGAATGAAGAAGCAAGAAAAACCACTTGCGAAGTGCTGCTTGCCAGTAGCATAGCAGCAGTAGCGTGAAAGATCATGGGTTACACCAGGCGAAAAGTCAACATCAACTTCAAGTGAAATTGGCTACGGAAAGAAGACAATGCTCTGTGTGTGGTGGGATCAAAATGGTGTGATCTATTACGAGCTACTTAAAACCTGGTGAAACTGTTAATACTGAACTTTATCAACAGAAAATGATCAATCTGAATCAAGCATTGTGGGAAAAATGACCAGAAAAGGCAACACACAGACATTTTGCTTCATCACATACAGCAAAACCAGTCGAAAAAATGACTGAGGCCCTTAGTTGGGAGATACTGACGCATGTTATATTATTTTTTCTACTTATATATGGCACCTCGTCTCTGTCGTGGAACGCCACGTATAATATTTTTTCTTTACTAACTTTTTCTTTCGTTAGTATCAATATATTAACAATTCTTTATTATTCTTCATAAAAAAATAAATAAATAAAAAACTCCACTTGGTTTTTATTTTAATTTCCTTTAATTTACTGCTTCTTCGCGCACAGATACAATTCGCCGTTTATCTAAAGGTACCTGTCTCTTTTTTTTCCAAAGATCTTACATTCACAGTTCATTTGTTCAGAGATTATCATATACGTTTCCACAGAGATACCTTTAGTCCAAATTGGCTATTTGACTGTTTTTAGAAAACTGTCTTAAATTGTTTATTGGTTCACGTTATTCACAGGATACTTTTTATTTTTTGAATAAAGTGCTTACTTCCTGCAAAATTCATTGTTAAAGTTGGAAGTTTTTAAACCCCCGCCTAAACGCTGCTTCGCTACCTGTTGCATGTCAACGACGCCCGTGACGTCAGCTGCTCCGAAGCACGGCCATCTCGTTGGCCGTATCCGTAAAGGATCTCTAAGTGACGTGTTGTTTGTTGGCTAAATATGTGTGCAAATTTTTTAAAATATGGATTATAAATACTGTGCAGTGCCGCAGTGCACAAACACTACTATTAAAACCCCCCCCAAAACTGTTTGTCAGTGTTCCAAAAGTAGTTAAACTACGAAAAAAGTGGCTGCAGCTCGCACGCAGGAATCCAGATGATATTTCGATTAAAACAAACATCTTCTTCTGTGAGGATCATTTTAATGTAAGTAAACGGTCCACATTCTATCATATTTTACATTCTGACGGTGCTGTTAAAACTCTAGGTTTCTGTGCGCATTCAATGTTGTTTTACTCGTAGTGTTATCCAATTTTCGAATTCATTTCGAATGCGGGCAGTATTATTTATTCATGCCTACATGCCGACTTAATGAGTGATACAGTGTTTTCTAAGATTGTTTTTCATATCAAGTAAACCGAGAAGTGACAGATAAAACTGCATTATTTAAGTGAAAAATATTTTGATACATAGCCTATGATCCCCGGACTAAAGATTTTAATACGAAACATCATTTTTGTAATATGTTTTAATCTACGGTAGAGGTTAGCATTTACTGTTACTACAGTATTTTGTTCAAAAGCATTGTTTCAGTCTAAAATCTATCTGGCATTATTGTATTTCCCAAAATTCTTTATTTTTTTCATTTATTATGAATAATTTGGTATTTGACTATTTTTTGAAAATGGTTTTAAATAGTTTATTGATACACGTTATTTATTAGCTTAAATAGGAAAAAAAGTCGCTTCAACTTGCTCATAGAAACCCAGACGACATTGCGACAAAGTCGCATATCATTTACGGTATAATTTGCACCATAATTTCTTTGAGATAATGTAGTACGCTGTTTAAGGCGAGTATCAGTAAAGTTAGGGTTCTTAGGTTCGATCCTCGCTTTGGAATATGTTTTGTTATTTGTGAGCGTCTTCTTTAGATACTAGTTGCTGTTGGTAGCGCCGCATATTCTTTTTCTAAAATCCACCAATACATTAATTTTTTCCGAATGTTTCACAAATTTTTGGATAGCAAGACATAACCAAAAAAAACTTAAAAACTGAAACTGGACGTTTCTTGCACACCGATACAAAGTTTTTAAAAAAAACTGAAAATTACTTGCGCATTAAAAGTAAATACCGCTTATATAGATGCATTTATGTCAGAAAGGCAACATACAGTTGTATCGTCACGTAAAAATTCCAACAAAAAGTATTCAAAGCGTTCCGGAATTGTTGCGAGATTAGCGTGCAATGTTATTGTTAAAATAAATCCTATTATTCACCGCCGACTACCTGGGTTATGTTGCAATGATGATATATCTCTGGTATGTTTCAAATTAAAAGCAGAAGGTTATCTTTTTATAAATGTTTTCTTGTAGGACAGCAATTTATGTTTCAAACTGTTGCATGACGTTTTATACTTGTCTAATAAAAACATTATTCTGTAAAGCAACAAGCGGCAAACAGAAAAAAAATGTACACATGGAAAAAATATTATCTTAATCAAGGTTCGAATTAAGGATCTTCAAATTCCTATAGCATTCTTTAACCCTGCAGCTACCTGGACACCATGGCAACGTTACTTTTCTTTTCGTTAGTAGTGAACACTTAACATCACAGTTTCTATGTGCGATGAAGTGAACGCAATCCGTAAATAATTTGAGTCATTCTTATGAAGGATTTCTGTTAATCTCTAACTTCCAGTTTAAATATAAATGATTCTCGAATTGAAGTTATTACATTCTCAAGCTCCGTAGAATAAAAGTCAGTGGTTATTTCTGTAGCTAGTCCCACAAATAATCTACGGTATTTTTCCGCTGTAAGCTTCTACAAATTGTTCTTCATTTTATATTCAACGCAAAATTTCATTATTAACAAGAGATAACCAGCAACAAATAATTGAAAACTTGGATAGCGAGAAACACTCCATACGCAGCCGCAGCGCCTAGCGGCAGGTGACGTCACTAAAGCATTCTCCAATCCCAGAGCGTTTTCGGTCACGTGACAAGAGGCAAGAAAAATTTGATTTTTATTTCGCTTTTTTAATTAAAACAATGCATCTTTCTTTTCAAATTTAACAAAAATAGCTTCCTTAAGCATTAATCTACGGGAATGACTACAATTTGTAATATATTTTGAATACTGTCAAATAGCCTATTGAATAAACAGAAAAATTATTACGCGAAAAAATGTTAAACTAAACAAGAAGCACATAAGAAAATGAAAAGAATATTAATCATTAATGCTTTAAATATTAGGAGACTGTGTATCCTTATATATCCCCTTGCTCAGTTTGTCACAAAAATGTCCATTTTGACAAATTTTGTGTGATTTAACTTCACACCGGTCACTTGTATATATATTTTTAAACATAGTTTCATTCATTCACTTCTTTTATCTACTCCCGATATAACTTTAGATCTCATATATTTTTCCTAATCCTAGCATCTTTCCTGATTTAGGATACTGGAGGTAATATGCGTGCTGATGGGGTCTTCCTACAACCATATAAAGTCCTTTATTCACGTCAAAGAACTTTTTTATTTCTGCCTTAATGCTGCTGGATCTTCCATGAGTCTTCACCAATACTAGTTCAAACTCAGTCTTTACCACATGCTGGTCACAAATCTTCTTCTGCTCCTCCCCTCTCTTCTCAGATTCTCATGTATTAGATTCTTCATCTTCACCTTCCCTTTCATTGCATCTTCCTTGCACATTCTGCAACCTTTCTTCCTCTCGTTCTTTACAATGTTGTGGCCCTTGTGATACATATCGAGCACTTCTTCTTCACCTTGCCTCCTTCTCATCTTCTCCCACTGTTTCGTTATTTATTAGCCAACTTTTCGTCTCATTTTCTTCTTCACTTTCTTCCTTACTCGCCACTCTGTCCCTCGAAAGTTCGTGGTCTCCCTTCTCTTCTTCATTGCTAGTCTCTTTTTAACTTTCTTCTGAATCTTCATAATCTTCTCCATCTTTGTTCATTTCTTCCACGCACAACTCGTAATCTCCTTCATCATTATCCGTGAAAGTAAAATACATTTCACTTTTCTTTCTTGCTTCTTGGTTTACATTCTGGTGATCATTTTCCAATTTGTTCATTCTCGCAAGGCCAATTATCTCATTTTGCTCTACTTCTCTCCTCTGAGCATTGTTAACATCGTTGTTCTCTTGTATCTGCTGCAAACACTCCCACCATTTCATGTGTCCACTACTGTCAGACATTGCATTCACTTTCTTGTCACACCCTTGCTTATATTCACTGTCCTTCTCTCTTTTGTCTTCTTCAGTCTCCATTCTTAATTTTTCTTCACACATTTTTCTCTCTTGCTTTATCCAGCCTTCTGCTTCCGAAATTTCTTCCCTTTCTCCACTCTTGCATTATTTGCTGATGATTCTGATCAGTTTTCTGTTCCACTTTTGTCAGCTCTTCTTTTACTTGTTCCATAACCATTTCTTGCATTTCTCATTTTGTTTCTAACTGTCCTTGTTTCATTTTATTCCTTTTTTGATTAATTTCCCTCATTTCTCGATTCATTTTCTGCAATTCTTGTCGTTCCTGCATAATCATTGCCAACATTTCTTTTATGGAATTACTCTCTTCACTGTATAGGTTCTTCTGAGTGTTGCTAGTTGTAGTCTCATGAAAGGCACTAGCATTACCATCCAGCTACTTCCAAATATTCTCCATAATTATTTTTTTTTAAAAAGAAGAAATTCTTCACGCTACACTACCTACTTATTTCCCAAAATCAAACATAGAAAGAAAACTTTCGAAATGCAAGAAATACCAATCAACGCAGATTTACAATGCTGTATAGACCACCAAAGACCAACAGCACATTACCTGTACATAAATATTTTTTAAATAATATCTCTAAGAACATGCCTGCAAAAATCAATTTTCTACTTTAACATTACACTTTTAATAAATTTTTCTTCTTTAAATTTATACTTCAAGTCTTTACTCAAATTTACAAACTATGTCTTTCTTTCATAAAATTTAAACTAGTTTTTTCCTTCTGCTACCTTTGTTGTTTCGGATCTGAATATTACAGGCTTCTTTAATTACCAAGCTGATTAATTAGCTTTGCGTCTCGGTCAGGTTCACCACATAATATTTTTTCTACTGATATATGGCACGGAACGCCATGTATAATATTTTTTCTTTACTGACCTTTTCTTTCATACGTATTGAATATATTAACAATTCTTTATTATATTATACAACTCGCCATTTTTATTTCCAAAGATCCTCTTCTTACATTCAAAGTTCAGAGATTATCATATACATTTCCATAGAAATAACTTTTGTCCAAATTGAATAATCAGAAAATTATTATGCCAAAAAATACTAAACTAAACAAGAAGGTCATAAGAAAATGAAAATAACGTTAATCATTAATGCTTTAAATATTAGGAGACTGCGTTCCTCCGATTACTGTCTCATCATCAATGGGACACGCGCTCGCTGAGCAGCGCTTCACTACTTATGAAAAGTACAAAAATGGCTTGATGACTGGGTTCATATTTACACACCAGGTACATCACTTTAAATAAGTTTAGAGAAGCAATAACTTCTTACTACATTTGTCAAGATGATGTGAAAACACAAAAGTATAACACAGTAAAGAAATCAGTTTAAATCACAGTAAAATTCATTCCATAATGAGTCATCATGTTGAAGATTTCTAAAATTTCATAGTACTTACTGAAAAGCACAATCAGGCACTCCAGCAGGAGAGAACATAAGATATTTTACAATAAGTGAATGGAGTTTTGTCAAAGAGCCCAGTGCAGTGAACACCTCTGTAAGATAATCGTAATCGACCACTATGCAGATGTTGAGTTGTAAGTGAGTCAATGAAGTACACGCTCCCAGTCGTGGTAACACGTACCTGCAGACAAGCACAAACCATCTGCTAATTTCTATCCCAGTTATCACTCTATTGATAGATTTGTTTTAATCCTTCATCTCTCATCTTCAGCTAATATATTTATATCTACATTCCAGGTATCTAGTATATATTTTCTAATCCTTGTCAACAGTTCTTTTGTAAGACTCTTCCCCCCACCATTTACCAGTTCTGTCCCTTCTTGCTATGAGATATTCTTACAAATTTTAATACAAGCCATCAGTTACAAAACATCTTTCACTACATTATTCTGCACGATAAACCTTGAAGATCAACGTTGATTACTAATATTGCCACACTAATAGGAGATGATGGTGTTTGGGTAACTTGGGAATGTTTTGTCACCACTCAGTAGGTACAAGCTATCAGCTTAGACAAGTTTTGATTATTACAATTAATTACATCACCACCAACAAGCTTAAGTCACAAATGAAAAGGCACTGTTCTGATCAATTACCAATGGACTTAACAACCTCAGCTCAGTAATGAAACTAAGGAAATGGCTTTAAGGCAATATAAATGACAAGGAAATGGAAAATAACTCATCACTCACCAAAGTTGAAAGCTGCGATGAGTGAAAAACATACATTACACCTTATTCGTGCTGTTAGAGATGAGTCATGTGGTTGAGGAGGTGTGCACACGACTTCTTTGGTGAGTGATAAGTCATTTTCTCTTTCTTTGTCATGTATTTACACTCAGACAAACTCGTTAACACACCCGCCTTGCTTCCTCCATGGAGGAAAGAAATATATGTAGACAATGCAAGGGACCTTCACCACGCACTGAAGTGACACCGATCGGAGAGGAGTGGCCGCCATTTTACCTATCCATACAGACACGGGGAATGTGTACAAAAAGGGAATTCTAGGATAAATGTGACACCACAATCTGGTGATGGGTAATTATGTAACTCGATGAGACAAACAAAAAATTAAGAATAAAAGTTTTTGATATCCTGTTTAGTTTTCGAGATATTCTGTCTCAAATGTGAGATCTTTTTGGTTGAAATTCAGAATAAAAAATTGGTCAAAGTCGAATTTGATGACGGATTCTTATTTAAAAACATGAGACAAATAAAAAAATAAAGAATAAAAATGTTTGATATCTCGCCTAGTTCTCGAGAGATACTGTCTCAAAAGTGAGTTGAAATACAGAAGAAAAATTTCGCAAAAAGTCAAATTTGATGATGGAACACTGCGAAAAAAATTGAAAATAAAGAATAAAATTTTTCGATATCTTGCTTAGTTTTTGGGATATAATGTCTCCAAATAGCAATTGTATGGATAGGTAATATGGCCGCCGCCGGGCATGCGCAGTATCAGCTGATAGTTTAGAGGCGGCGTCGCAGAATAAGCGGTATTTCGTCTCCATATATTTCTTTCCTCCATGGCTTGCTCAGACAGTGAATACTTAATAATGCGTCCAACTGTTGCAGGTCAAAGATACTACGATAAAAAATTCTTAAACTATAAACCAAAGCTACGCCAATCACAATACAAACTACTATCTGTGGAAGCTTGGAAATTACATACAACAGATTATGGGTATTCATACAAATACATATGATACTTATAATTAAGAAAAATAAAATTATAGTATAATAATAATTGCAATAATATTAATATCAAAAATTGATTGCAGGGGATTTTGTGATATTGTTACAAGGACCACATACAGAATTCTTAGAATTTTTTTGTTACTGCGGTTTTGGGGTGCATTCACAGTGATTTTCACTAGTGCCCTAACAACTGGCTTGGTAATGTGACATAATTTTTTTAGAAACTGCTATCTGCATGGCCAAATATAAATACAGACAACAAAATAAAATAAAATACTAAAATGTTGGCCGTAAAAGGGCCACTAAAACCACAAACTTTACAATGAGTGTCTATTTCGCTGTAAATAGGCCAACTAGATTCAAGTGTACAATACTAATAATTGAAACAATAAATATAACAAAGGATACAGAAAATAAATGCCAAAGTTGAAGGTTTCGACTTGGATCGCGAACTGAGCCTGGACTCCAGGTGGAACTGTTCCCAGACCTGCACAGGTAGCGTTCAGTGCGCCATTGACACAATTGACTATACTACTACATCATCATTATTGTTTGGGACCATCTCCAGTTTGTCTGGTGTGGTTTACGACCCTTCCTGTGTTTCTGTATTGTTGGTTATAGACGATAAACTTCCACTGTCTCCTGTTGTGGTGAGATAGTATGAAATCTTGAATATTATGTGTAAAGCTTAAAATCGTATGGAAGCATTGTTGAGCGCAGAGATGAGCGGAGCAAACGTAATTGTTGGAGTTAGTCCGCAAAGAGCCGCCGAAGAGTTCGGTCACAGGTTGGCTGCGTGCCCTTGTATTAAGTTGGCTGCGTGCCATGAATTATTGTTGGAGCGGACAGTACAGTAATTAAATGTTATTCGCAAGTCGCTAAATAAAAGTGCTTCGTGATGACTGACAAGCTGATATGAGTTGTGACACAGTGTATAGACTACGAAAACGAAAGCGTGGTTCAGAACCTGCAGTTTGAAGAAATGAAGTACCGTATTGTCTTATCTGCGTTCAAAATGAATAAGTAGATTTATTGGTGGTGGTGGGTAGGTACTTATGAATTTTGTGAATAAATCTGAAGTGAATTTAAAGGCGACCGTATGATTTAGTAGAATTAGAACCTGCAATCAAGAAACAATCAAACCCAATTATTACCCCACCCAACCACATATGTATGCGATTGCTCGACACCAAGTGATGGCAAGCACTTTAAATCATTACAACATTAAGACAAATGAGACATGTTGTTAACTTTTGGCTTGTGCACATCTCCCGAACCATATGACTCGGTCCCTACGACATGAATAACTCATAAAACTAAAATGCTGTCTCGTATGTATTTCACTGGCCACAGCCTTTCAACTTTGGTGAGTGATGAGTCATTCTCCCTTTCCTTTGTTATTTATATAAGACAAACAAAAACATATACAATATTTCAGTTTGACACCTTATTCATGTGCTAGGGATCGAGTCATATAGTTTGAGAGGTGTGCACATGTCGAAGCTTACTACATGTACACAGCATTGCCACGGCTACCCACAAGGTCCTGTGCTATGCAAACCCATTACTGGGAGGTCCGGAGGAATAATTTGTAAACAATATCTCACTCAAACATCTTGTGCGCTTCAGATATATGACCTGTACCCATAGTGAAAACCACCAACTAGACTTCCTGAGCAACCTAAACAATAGCCACACCGTCAACTTTAACTGGTCTTACTCCCACAAACGTCACCCCTTTCTCAATTTTCTTATAGACAATTGGACCACATACCTCTGTTCACATCAAGTCTGCAAATCTACTACTACACATTTACTACAAGAGTTTCCATTCACTGCTTCAAGCATGACTATAAGTGGCAGACATAGCTTTCTTAACGAATAATATCTCCTCAGGTACTCACAAAACCTGCAACAAGTTCTCAATTCCCTCTGCTATTTCCACAGAGCCCACTGTAAGATATGCATTATGGACCTCACTACCACCATCCTCTCCAATTGGACCACAGCCATCACTGGACATATCAGATGCACTACAACACACTTAATATATCGACTCATATGCCTCCATTGTACTAGTTCTTGAAAAGGTCTCACTACAAACTGACTCCCCATCAGAATTAATGGTCACAGCAACTTGGACTATCCAGAGATAGCCCCATGCCATTTTCAACAATTTAAACAATAGAAGAATGCTAAAGCTTATCCAGGAGCAGATATAAATTCAGATCATAACCTTGTAGCAGCAGAAATTCAAGTAAAATTGAAAAAAGTAAAGAGACGCAATGCAAGAGAAAGACTGAACTTAGAAACACTAAAGGAGGAAGGGAAGGCTTTGGAGCTGGAAGAAAGGTTTTTGCAAAATTACAAAGGAGGAAAATTTGAAGAATGTATAAATGAAAAATGGATAAAAATGAGGGAAGCGCTCATGACAGCCACCAATGAAACTCTAGGAATTAGAGAGTCCAAAAGAACGAGGGTGGTTTGAAAAGTTCTCGGAATCACTGCTAGAGCAACGAGGTTCCCGCGCAATAATCACACATCCTTTGTGAGTGAACACGTGGCGTGTCAGTGCTCTAGCTGCAGAAGTGTGGTAGTGACGACTCTTTGATGTTGTTCCCGCGTAGTGATTTGTGACAATGGAAAAAACTGAGATTCAAGCAGTGATTAAATACTTTGTAAAGAAAGGCATGAAAGCAAAGTAAATTCATGCCGACTTTCAGAACACACTAGGGGACTCTGCTCAGGCCCGCCGTAAGCGGGCGTGCAACGCGTGCGCCGCACGCGGGCGGCACATCGAGGGGGGGCGGCAAAACGAGCGAATGACAGTCGCCACCCAGCGATAGTTGCCACTCCATTGTCGCCGCGGCGAAATTTGCAGCGTATTATGTAATGCTCCTTCATTTTCAACTGTTGCCAAGTGGACCAGCGAGTTTAAATTTGGTCGGGAGAGCTTGGATGATGATCCACGTAGTGGACGGCCAAAAAGTGCTACGAACCCAGAATTTATCGCAAAAGTGCATAAAATGGTCATGGAGGATCGTCGACTGAAAGTGCGGGAGATTGCTGAAGCTGTAGGGATGTCTTCTGAATGGGTATATTATATTTTAACCGAAGAATTGGGTTTGAAAAAATTACCCGCAAGATGGGTGCCGCGGCTCTTGACACTGGACGATAAACGCACCAGATTGGAAATGTACGAACAAAGTCTGGCCAGTTTTCAGAGCAACCAACAAGATTTTTTCGCTGGTTTGTGACTACAGATGAAACTTTGGTCCACTACTATACCACAGAGAAAAAACAGCAGTCAAAGCAGTGGAAACATGCTGATTCACCATCACCAAAGAAAGCAAAGGCAGTGCGTTCGGCCGGAAAGGTCATGGGCTCAGTTTTGTGGGATGCAAAAGGCATTCTGCTGATATATTATCTTCATACTAGCCAAACAATCATGGGGCAATACTATGCAAACCTCCTAGACCAATTACAGGAAAGGATACGCGAAACAAGAACTGGTTTGGCAAGGAAAAACGTCATCTTTCATTAGGACAATGCTCCGCCGCACAAAAGTGTTATTGCCATGGCAAAACTTCATGAACTGAGGTACAAATTGTTGCCATATCCACCTTATTCACCTGATTTTGCACCATCAGACTTTCATCTATTCCCCAAGCTGAAAAATTTCCTCGGTGGACGGAGATTTTCTACAAGGGAAGAACTGACAGCCGAATTGGAGAGGTGTTTTGCAGGCCTGGAGGAATCTCATTTTCGAGATGGGATCAAGGCATTGGAACATCGCTGGACCAAATGCATTAGTCTACAGGGAGACTATGTTGAAAAATAAAAGCAGTTACACCGAGGTAAGATACTTAATTCTAATACATTCCGAGAACTTTTCAAACCACCCTCATATCAGGAAAGATTGGGTAACAAAAAATGCTGGAAAAGATGGAAGAACAGAGGAAGTGGAAAAATTCTGGAAATGAAGAAGGAAGAAAGGAAATTGAACAATGAACTAAGAAGAGAAACTAAACATGCAAGAGAAAGATGGATGAAAGAGAAATGCGAGGAAATAGAA
Source organism: Vandiemenella viatica (assembly GCA_031002005.1). NCBI lineage: Eukaryota > Metazoa > Arthropoda > Insecta > Orthoptera > Morabidae > Vandiemenella > Vandiemenella viatica. The sequence continues at coordinate 4,118,817 of JARYHS010001113.1, read as the reverse complement.
AAATTGGAACAAAATGACTTCTGAGATAGCCTTTGAAAGTAAGAGAAACAAGAACAGAATAGAAAGAGAAGATGGCATATAAGTCAAAGAACCACATGAGGTGCTGAGTAGGTGGCAAGAATATAGTGCTTATATAAGGGAGATCAAATAACAAGTAAAATTGAAGAAGAGGCACAGGTAGCTGAAGATGAGATCCTAGAGACAGAGGTAGAAAAGGCTCTGAAGGAGATGAAGAATCGGAAGGCATGCGGAATCGATAATTTACCTGCAGAAGTGTTGAAGAGTTTAGAAAACAAAGGGAGATAGTATACCTTTGTAATGAGATATATGACAAAGGGGAATGGCCAGAAGAAAAATAATACTAATAACTGTGATGAGCATAGGACTATCAGCCTAATTTCTAGCTACTACCACTTACTCCAATCCTACCACAGGTGAAACATTCCACATCACAGGTCATGCTACTTGCATTACAACACACCTCATATACCAACTGACATGCCTCCATTGCTCCAGTTCATATATATAGGCCTCCCTACTAACCCACTTGCTATCAGAATGAATGTCCACAGGCAGACAGTATATACTAACAATAAAGCCCATCCGGTTGAAAAACATGCCAGTTCCCAAAAACTGAATAATTTTAATATCTGGCGATCAGAGTTTTCCCTGATAACACAACCTCCTCTGAACTACATAGATGGGAACTAGCTTATCAGAATATCCTGGATACCAGACATCCTCCAATCTCCAATAAATCCCTCCGACCAGACCCAGCATTTATTATTACTACTATTTATATTGCTTACATTTTATTTTTCAGACTTAAAGATTTTCAAAATATGGTTTATATATATCCCATCACTCAGTTATTATGTTGATCTACCAGTTTTGGAATAATAAGGTTAATATTGCGCGTTTCTTGTGTTTGTTCTTTTTTGTGTTCGTCTTCATCTGTGGTAAATGCTGGGTAATATTTCCCTATCCTTCCTTAGTTACACACTGAAGAGCCAAAGAAACAGGTATAGGCATGTGTTTGCAAACACAGAGATATGTAAACACTCAGAGTACAGCACTGTGGTTGGCAATGCCTGTATAAGACAACAGGTGTCTGGCGCAGGCGTTAGATTGGTTACTGCTGCTACAATGGTAGGTTATCACGAATTAAGTGAGTTTGAACGTATTGTTATAGTTGGTGCATGAGAGATGGGACACAGAATCTCCGAGGTAGCGATGAGGTGGGGATTTTCCCATAGGATTATTTCACGAGTGCACCGTGAATATCAGGAATCCGGTAAAACATCAAATTTCCGACATCGCTGCGGCCGGAAAAAGATCCTGCAAGAATGGGACCAACGACGGCTGAAGAGAATAATTCAATGTGACAGAAGTGCAACCCTTCAGCAAATTACTACGGATTTCAATGCTGTGTCATCATCAAGTATCAGCGTGTGAATTATTCAAGGTAACATCATCGATATGGGCTTTCAGAGCCAAAGGCCCACTTGTGTACCCTTGCTGAGTGCACGACATAAAGCTTTACGCCTCGCCTGGGCCCGTCAACACCGACATTGGATTATTGATGATTGGAAACATGTTGCCTGGTCTGACGAGTCTCGTTTCCAATTGTATCGAGCGGATGGACGTGTACTGGTATGGAGACAACCTCATGAATTCATGGACCCTACATGTCAGCATGGGACTGTTCAAGCTGGTGGAGGCTCTGTAATGGTGTGGGGCGTGTGAAGTTGGAGTGACATGCGACTTATGATACATTTAAATACGACTCTGACAGGTGACACGTATGTACGCATCCTGGCTGATCACCTGCATCCATTCATGTCCATTGTGGATTCCGAAGGACTAGGGCAATTCCAGCAGGACAATGCGACACGCCATACATACAGAATTGCTACAGAGTGGCTCCAGGAACACTCTTCTGAGTTTAAACACCTCCGCTGGCCTCCAAACTCCACAGACATGAACATTACTGAGCATATCTGGGATGCCTTGCAACGTGCCATTCAGAAGAGATGTCCACCCCCTCGTACTCTTACAGCCCTGCAGGATGCATGGTGTCAATTCCCTCCAGCACTACTTCAGACATTAGTCGAGTCCATGCCACGTCGTGTTGCGGCACTTCTGCGTGCTCGCGGGGGCCCTACACAATATTAGGCAGGTGTACCAGTTTCTTTGGCTCTTCAGACATTAGTCGAGTCCATGCCATGTTGTGTTGCGGCACTTCTGCGTGCTCGCGGGGACCCTACACGTTATTAGGCAGGTGTACCAGTTTCTTTGGCTCTTCAGACATTAGTCGAGTCCATGCCACGTCGTGTTGCGGCACTTCTGCGTGCTCGCAGGGGACCCTACACGTTATTAGGCAGGTGTACCAGTTTCTTTGGCTCTTCAGTGACTCAGATCTGTATTAAATGGTGATTGTTCTGCTTGCCCATATTTATAGAAATAATTGGGCACTAATATTAACAGTCCTTCATTACCAAACTTTCAACATGTTTAAAATTAGATAAATTTGAAGTGACATCAAATTGTTAATCCAAAAAATGTCTTACTTCAGGCCAATGACCAGTTGAAGGATAACAGTTACTGATAGTCAGTGAATCTCGTCGCTTACCTTTCATCACTCATAACTACAGGCAATTTAAGATGTGTAAGGGCCTCGCACTTCTTATTACAGAAATAGTCCATGTCTTCTAATGAAACGCGAGGAAAACCAGATGTTTCCAGCCTAGTAAGCTTAGGACAGTGATCTGCAAATGGCCGCAGATGAATACTGCCGCGTATTGTCAAGTCTCCTGATACATCCAATGACTGTAAATGGCTCAGCTGAGCCAAAGTCTGTGACTTGTTTATGTCACAAAGAATTTGTTGTGGGACGCTTATTGATTGGATGTTAGCACACCCCTTCACCAACTTCTGCAACAACTGCAAAAAATGAACACTTTCATGTATCATGGTCACAGAACATAGTTCCTGTTTCTAACTACACAATCAACTAACAGATATCTAATCACATTTTAGCATTTATATAACACCAAAACGACACACGCAGTGTCTAGAAGTATCAAACAGCTAAATTACCATAGTGCAAAGACTTTCAGAAAAACTGAAGACACTATATCGTGGTCTATCTACAAACAGATTGTAAAGTACCTTTTTGTTCACCAAAAGCACTCCCACTAGCTACCCACAGCAGTAAATTATTCTACAGATCAATTGTAAAGTTGCCTATGTTGGACTTAGAAATTTCGAGAAGAATAGTTGTGAACTTTAAGGAATTTTCCTGTAATCTTTTCCAGAGGGACAATTCACCATAAAAATCATTTTAAAGTGTATTTATCATATCGGGAAACGTTTAGTTTAAGAGATATTCCCATTTGTTCATGTTTTGAAACACGCGATCGGAAAAGTAGAAAACTAAGATTCGAAATATCTTTATATTGAGTAAAGCTACAGCTGACCTTTTATCACCATCTATAGTCAGCACTGTCCCTGATATTTTGGTAATAAAATTAAGTAATTTGGCAAAGTTTAATTAGTAGTTTTAATTAAGAGAAAAAAATGAACTTTTTAATTAAAAGGAATATCAATTTGAAATTTATATCAGTAGATAGCCCTAATTGAGACGATTATGGAGATATCATGGTTTCGGTAAAAAGTTTAAGCATTTGTCCAGTAATTAAGTTTTTGAAAAATAGATTGTCGCTGATTGTTGGTGAAGCGCGAAAAAATTCCACCAAGTTGGTCATGTGATGACTTTAGTTTTAAGACTTTAGAAACCCTTTGGAATGTTAAATTAAATTAAAACAGATAGAACATGACAATAGAAAGTCCCTGTAAAAATTTCAAGTTAAACCATTATCTACTTTTGGAGATATTAATTAAAGAAAGGTTCGCCAAGGTCACAGGCTCGTATTAGCCAATAAAAGACCTTGCTGTAAGCTAACGTTGTCTCATTCTTACGCCGCCCCGGAAAGTGATCGCTCTAGTTAGCGGTGCAGATTAGGGTAGCGGTTTAGGCAAGTTCTAACATGCCGTAGTACTTACTAAAGTTAGGGGGACTTTGTGAGTTTTTATCTTCTCGTAGAATTGCACTTAATTTGCAATCTTCAAAGAAACTGTTGTCTGATGCTTTATTCAAAATTCTGGTACCGACAATGTACGAGTGAACTATTATCAAGAATAAAAGTACTGTGTTATCCTAAAACTGTGTTAACCCTTTCCTCCCTGACGGTACTTATAAATACCACTGTATTTACCACCATATAATTCGACGATACCAGTGTCCACTGCATTGATAAGCCTGTTGATGTATTGTTGTATGATTAAGTCAGACAATGACAACATTTATTTTTAAATTTCTGCGTGAAATTGCCGAAAAATTAATTTTCTAAGTTTTCAGCATACAGACCAAAAAAACAAGTGGTACATTACAATCAATACAATGTAAGATTTGGAAACTGTCCCTAAATTGTAAAAATCTGATGAAAATGTGAAGTACGTAGAACGAAGAAAATACAGTAAAAACATCATTCCAAATGTTGCACTACAATGTCTTTTGTGTCTGAATGAGCAAAAAGATTTATTTTTTTAATATCGGGGGCAAATATTTCATACCAATATGAACATAATTGATTTCAATTGCTATTTCTGTACATCATGTGATACACAAAGTCCCTGACGGTACTTATAAGTACCGGCTTAGTAATTAGCACTTAGAGTTCCAAAAAAAAATTGAAAAAAACATGTGTGTTTAATTTCAAGTACCTTTATACAAATATATAATTGAAATTATAAATTTCCCTTTTTTTCCAATAGCCGGTAGGAAAGGGTTAAATGACTTTATTTTGTTTACCCTTCGCATTTGGGGTTTATTAATACGAATGTGTGGTGACCAGGTTAATTAATATCATAGGTACCAAAAGGCTATACATGGTCATGAGGTTAATTGTTCATAGTTCAGGTGAAGGTGTTGCAAGCCCCCGGGCAGACATTTCCGCCTGACAAGATGGACTTAAGAATGAAGTTTTTCATGGCGTTGTAAATAAATATTTTTTTTTAGGATTTCAGATGCATATAAATGAAAGATAGTATTGGCACCAAGGGCCTTACCTGTCTTCCATTTGTGGGTGCGGTAAGCTCTAAAATAGGTAGAATTTTGACTCAACACGAAGACACCTATCAGGCTACGCACAAAAAATTAAATACTTGTTTGGCAGCATTAGGAATGACTTTGGTTTATGAACCCCTGGCGTTTGTTTTATACCTTGTGAATGTGTCTGTACCTATATTGGACAAACACAGTGTATTGTGCAACAATTATTGAGCTTGCAAGAAATTTTTGCCTGGGACAAGAAGTGAAATGAACTGTGCACGAGGGACATACATTTAATTCTGAAGAAGCTAGAATTTTGTCACAGGTCACAGCATTATAACAGAAGCTGTTGAAATCAGAACAACTGTTTTCTTGTCAACACGGACACTGGCTATCAAAATGCTGAAGCAGCTATCCTTTGGTAAGGAGCAGAAGAGTGGGTGGTTTTGTCACCCCGGGTGGGCTTTTGTGTTCCACTATTTCCACGAAACCACGTAAACCAACAGTTATACCATTATACCTTTGCTTGAAAATGAGGGAAGAGATAGATGCTATTAAAATGTCTGATAGTTGTGACATTTATATGCAGCTGGAAGCCAAAGAAAAGTTTATTTTTAAACAGATAGATTGTTCTGTAATTATTTGGAGACAGAGACATTTTCAGGGACTGACTGAGTTTCTGATCAACTGTCATGTGTTGAACTAAGAATAACAGTAACAAATATAACATTTACAAGAAATAAGAAAACTAAGAGGAAAAACAAAAATTAAAACTTTTGAGACATGTGTTAATACTTAGGTACATGACTGGAAGACAGTGAATAAGAATATTAAAGGTAGGGACTTCTAAACCAAAACTTCTGGCAACTGCTTAAGAGGTGCTTAGGAAAAGAAAAATAAGTGATCTACAGAGGAAACCATTCAGTTCAAAGAAGAAAGGAAGTGTAAAACTGTACAAACTACTCTCCAATATTGGGAAATCTTCCAAAACGAACAGTGACAAGTATAACATGAAACATGAGAAAAAAATAAACTGTAATAAGATCAGCTGAATTTTAAGAGAATAAAGTAACCAACATGATATTAAATGAAAAACTTGGGTGATAAGATGGACCTGAAGCCTCTAGCATCACAGTCTTGCATGAAATATTTAATACCATACGCAACAGAGGCATTCAGCTTGAAGACTGGTATATATCAGTGTGACCATTCCTTTCTATAAGAAAAGATGAACAGAATGCTGTAGAAACTACAAGACTATTTCAATAATATCAGATACCAGTAAAATCCTTCTAATTATTCTCCATGACTGTCTAAGCAGTGTATAGTCTTAAGCTGAGTTATATTCAACTATACTCAATATGTATGGAGAATTGGAATCAATATTGTGGGACAAATTATAATCAATTTTAGATTTGTTGATGAGACCACGTTAGTTGCAAGTGGGATTGAAAACAGACAGTCTAATGTTAGTTTGTGTATCAAGTATCGGTATTAGGTAATGATAGCAGAGGAAACACAATTCAGAATAAGAGATACTGTATCAAAGATAAATACCATCTGGAAGAATGATTCCACAGTGAGACACGCCAAATCTGACTTCTTACGACTTCGGTATTCTCATTGTTTATCTACAACACAGTAATATATATTGAAAAAGAATTAACAACTCTTCTTAAAGATTATCTTCCATACTTAATCTAGAATTTAGTGTAAATGAAGTACTTAGTGAAGTAGCAAATTGGTAGAAGGCAAATTCATTAAAATTAAATTTTGGAAAAAAAGAACACATTTTATTTGATTTAAAAAAATGGGCAGCTGGATTTAAATATGAACTATAAAAATAACACAATCTTGGAAACAAATGGTATAAAATTGATGGCACAAACATATTACTTATGCAGATTTAGAATTAACAAAACAGATGTACTCCTTATAATTTCATTCAGTCATGTCATATAGCATTTTTTTTGGGGGTGGGGTTGGGGGGGGGGGGGGAAAGAACTCTTCACAAAGTAAAAGAAATTCATAGCACAGAAAAGAGCTATTAGGATGCTGTGTAGGGCAAAACCCAGAACTTCTTGCAGACAACTCTTTAAAAATTCAATATTCTTACAATGACTTCTCAGGATATATATGTATTTTCTGATGTACTTTGTCATTGAACATTTCAACCTGTTTACATCTAATTCACAGGTACACAGTTTCAATACAAGAAACGTAAATAACTTGCACAAAACATAAACATCACTGTTATTAGTTCAAAGATGAGTTAATTATTCTGGGATACAAGAGTATAAAACAGTTTGCAAATAATAAAGATGTATTTAAAGAAGAACTGTGAGATTATCTTATTGGCAACTCCTACTCCATTCAACAATTTGAAAAAAATAATCATATTCAATATGACCTTTTGCAAAACTCAGTTGTAAAAATTAATATTTATTTTTATTCTCTTTATTTGTCGTTGTAACATATAATTGTTTTCTCTATTATTGTGACTCATATTGTATGTATGTGTATTAACCATGGATGGCCCTTTTCAGCAGAAAGATTGATAAATAAAAAACTAAAAGAAACTATCACTGTATCGAACAGTTCATTCCCCATTTTGTTCTGTGAAAGGGAGATAATCTACAAAAATCTGTAGAGAAGCTGATCAACAGTTAGACAAACTGAGAATAAAACAAAACTGATGATAACCAACTATCAGGCAAAGCAGTAGACATCATCAGATAGGTCACCAACTTTTATATACGTAAGACTTTTAACAACAAAATTAAATATTCTGACTATGCTTTTCAATGCATATCAAGATACTATATTATTTACCAGATTTGTCAACTACACTTGATAAGAATTAACTGTCAAGGTTTCTCTTTAATGACAGTATAACTTCTACCAAACTATCTGCACTCCACATTCAATGCGATGTTTGATTCTTGTACAATTATCAGAAAAGTTAGAAAGAAGTTTAAATGATGTCATGTTTACAAAAAACAAAAAAAAGGTGAAACTGCACTCAAGTTTGATCAGTAAAATAAATGTAATGTTTATCTTATCCCAATGAGCACAAATTAATATTAAAAAAAAAAAACACGTTCTTAAATATATTTTATAAAAGTGTGCTGCTAAAACTAAAAAATGAGTCCTAGTACGATGTGGTAGTGCATGGAAGGGGAAAGGCGACCATGATTTCATGCATTAGGGAGTGGGAAAATTTTCTTTTGTTGGTAATGGTGTCAGGGATTGGAACAAATTACCAAGTGAAATGATAATAATTTACCAAAAATGCTTAAGGAATTTAAAATTAAAATTTATAAATCAGAAAAGTAAATTGGGGGGGGGGGGGAGAGGAAGTATTTAACATTCCAACTATAAACGAAAATATATAAGGGGTGATCAAATGAAAAGGTACGAAACGACATGGTGGGTACAAATTTAGACTTTATTCAGAATATTCACCATAGGCCTGAGCACAACAATCCCAGTGATGAACAAGCCGCAGGATTCCTCGTTCCCAGAATTCCTGTGGCCGTGACGAGACCCAGTCCTTCACAGCGTCCTCGAGTACGTCGTCCGAGTTGAAGCGCTTCCCTTGCAGGGCGACATGTCCGGACTGGTCCAACGTCTCACACTTGAACTTGGCCAGTTCCACGTGTGTGACTCTGGAGACGTGTGGACCACACCCTCCGTGAGCAGCCCCGGTCTTTTCTTCTGCATAGGCGTCGGAGTGTCTCACAGTACACATCCCCCACCTGTACGCCATCCTGTCCTCATACGGACTGCCGCATCATTTGGACGCCGCTTTTGATAAGAGCCTCTGCTCTCTACTGCGCATGCTCCGATCCCAGTCAGAGACTCCAATCGCATCCCGAGATGTCTCGCTACGTTCTCCCATGGCGGAATATGCAAATATTTAACTGTTACGTTTTTTTCGTCGTTTCGTACCTTTTAATTTGATCACCCCTTGTATAAACGGATAATCAGATGACTAGGGAAATTGCCTCCAGAGTTAATGATAATAATAATAATAGTATTTAGGTTTATACATCACTGATATCACCATGTTCGAGGGCAAAGTTTTTTTTGTAAATTATACCTAGAAAACATTTATAATTAAAACAATACTGGCTGCGATACATTCACCCATTGACAAGTTCACTGATGAAATTTTTTCCTTCACAGCCAGTATGGCACAACAAAAAGCAAAATTTTAACATATTGATATTCTGATATATTTCTTCATATTCTCACTCTCAGTTCTTCAATACTTCCTTTTAATATCACAAAACAATAAACAAAATCTAGTCTGACAGGAGTAGTAAGACACAACGAAAATAAAAAATAGAGATAAAAACAACTTACTTTTTAAATCTATCTTGTAAAAATAGCATTTTATAAGCTGTAATTTACAATCTTCATACACATCTCCCATTTACATGAAATAATTTCCTCTATTATAAATTTCATTTATCACTGTGCCAGAATACAATACTGTGAATTGAAATCTTGTGGTATTGCATTGTGACACATCAACTTACAGGTAAACTGATCTGCTGACTGTTGTGGAGTTTCAGAGTGGTGAGGCATTTGCAGCTGTCGGCCAGAGCTTCAATCACCGACGACTTAACATTCCGTTGCACTTCAAGAGCACCCAGCTGTGGCATCTGCCGCAGCATAATTTCTGCTTCATCATCAGAGTCACTGCTAAAAATGATAACTGGACTGTAGAAGAATCTCAATACAACAGTAACAAGGAAGATGCAGATAGGAGTTCATCTATATTTTCCCAGTAAGCGGTCTTTCTGTTTATCCTGAAAATTACCTTATTATCTGTGTCTTTTCTGTGTGTTAAATGAAATTCTAAATGTGTGATGATAAATATCAAAGATAGAACCACTAGATGTGGCGTACTCCATACTTAACAAGCAGCTACAATAATGAAAGCACCAAAGTAATTAACAGCTGGGCACAGTTAATCGAAAAGTTAATCTGCTACTTAAAAACTTAACTTCAATAATTGTTAAAGCGTTGCATTTTTGCAAATTGAACACAAGTTAACCATCCAAGAGAGGAACTGATGTTAATGTATTGCAATAGGTATTACTGCGAGAAATTCCAAGATGCTATGAACAATGATGTGAATCAATAATATTTCTACCCAATGTCCTTCTGAAATTTAGTTTTTACCGAGGTTCAACGTTTTCACCAGCTTCTCAAACGTGTCAGATTCTTCAACATGTAGTGGAATCATGTTGGCAACAAAAAGTTTTGCAATACATCGGTCCACAGCAGCTTGGAATACGATGGTTCTGGTAGATGTGATTCCAAATCTTTTATTGATGTAAGCTTTAATTAGCAGATGGTAATTAAAACAAATCAGTTCTTATATGTGAAATCGAGTGCCAGCTTGTGGTCATGGTCATTTTTACCCTTCCAAGCACCTCTCTTAATTTTTCAACCAATATCTTTCCATGCTTCATCACCAATATACGCCTTATACTCCTGTATTTGATACTCAAAATGTGGGTCCCATACTACACTACCATATTCAAGCAATGGTCTGACCAAAGTTTTGTAACCCAATTCCTTGACTTCTCTCGTGCATCCCCTCATCTCTCTTTCCTACATGTGAAGGATTTTGAAACCTTTTCCTACCACCTGTCCTAAGTGTTCTGCCCAGTTAAGCTTGTTATCAAATGTAATACCAAGTTATTTACAATTCAAGTCTTCAATAAACAGCTCCTTCCTCACTTTACAATCATAATCAACCTTTTGTTTTTTATCTGTGTATCTAACAAGCTGACTCTTCTTTTCATTTATCTTCATTCCATGTTTACCAACCCAACTAGATTTCCTGTCCAGATCACCCTGCAACTGTTACAGTCCTCTATCGTTTTGATCCTTTTATACAGCAGTATGTCATCTCCAAACAATCTAACTTCTGATAGTAAACTATCAACACAATAATTCATAAGAATAACGAATAGCAATGTTCCCAATATGCTACCCTGTGGGACTCCCATGTTCACTCCTACTATTGCGATAAGGATGAAATAGGTTACAGTACAACAAGAATGATATGTGAGTGAATGGGTGTTGGGTGGCTAACTCCGTACATTCCGTTTCATTCTATGCAAAAATAATTAAAAAATTAAATCAACATTGATGAGACTTATTAGTACAATTATAAAATGAATTTTTGTATATTCAGGCAAACAAATGAATGTAAGGCCACTAGTTCGATACTCGATGTTAAATGCAGCGATATTAATTCATACAGCTAACAGTAATTCACTCCATTATCACCACCACAGACTGATCACTGCATGCAAGACAACCAAAACAGTGTCACCTCATTTAACTACTAATCCAATCACGTATTTTTTTTTTTTAAGGTAATTTTTTAAGGTTATGGTGGTAGAATTGCTCAGCTCTGGCAGCGATCACTATATAAATCCTCAAATTGGTATTAAAATTAACAAACAAGAGAATGTTCCTCACTCAATACAGAATTCTTTGCCACGCCACACTCCAGGATCTTGTGATAGGTCCCTCCAGCGTTTGCAAACGTGCTGCACAACATTCACCAACTCTTTCGACGATGAGTGCGAGAAGATCTTGATCATCACTTCGTCAGGAAGCTTATTAAACCCCACTCTAGATGCAGAAGCCTGCTTTTTATGCTGAAATGGAAATAATAATAATAATAACATTATTGGTGCATCCATACATTCAGGGCCGGATTAAGACAGCGCGAGGCCCATAGCAAATGTGAAGAAAAGGCCCTTGATTTGTGCAGCCCGGGGGAAAATTGTAGAGCTAAAAAAAAAAAAAGGTCGCCGGCTAGCCTAGGTGTGGGACCCCCTAGGAGGTGCGAGGCCCCCTAGAAGGCCCGTAGCATTTGCTACCTCCTGCTACGTGGTTAATCCGGTACTGCATACACCGAAAACTTAATTTTCAAAATTATGAGAAAAAATTAACTTCGATTTTAAAATAATGTACTTGTGAATATATGACAGATATTGTTACCATGATTATTATTATATTATGTTTCAATGACTCCCTCCAAAAAAGTCTATACTGGGTCTAAATTTAATATGTGGCCCACGGAGTTATGGTACTTTTCCCAGATAATTTGGGTTGGCCACCCCTGATCTAGAGGTTTATTGTGACTACTAAAGGATATCGGAGGGGGGAAGAAAATTGCCATCAAATAAATACCAAACACTGTCTGAGGGATATCATCATATATGGAAAGTATAAATATACCCATCACTCACCAAATTTGAATAGAGTAGGGCAGAAGAAAAAAGAAAAAATAGAACTGTATGATGCGGGCACGCACATGAGTGGTGGCTTGAGTCTTAGAAGTGGAGTGGTGATGGTTGATGGTATGGAGGATGGAGGGATGAAGGGGCTACCCTGAATCTGCCACTAGAATTAGTGCATTAGAAGACTAGATATGATATGTCTTACTGTCCATTATTATTACATGAAGAAAATGATTGGTTACATTTTTGGAACAGAAATATAAAGTTATGTGGCATTAAATCTAAAAATTGTAAAAATACTTACTCGTCCTGATTTCTTCCGTTTTCTGGGCGGTTCTGCCCCACCATCCCAATCGCTGGTATTCACTTGACACATTTTATCTGCAACATATTAGATACTTTAAACACGTTTGGGGCAAACGTGCGATATAACAATACTACGAAATTACGGTAAATTGTGGTCTTGGATGTGAAAATAAATTTAATTCACAATGCGTAAAATCCTCAAGCAATGAATCCCATATGGTAAATGCAGCAAAGAACGGAAAAATAAGGTTTGGTTGTGATGACTACCTCGTGAGGTTAGGTATCGAAAACTGGACTTTGTTTACAAATAAAAGGAAGATAAATCAGGCAAACAGTAAGGTGGAAAATCTTACAGGGGCAACGGAAAAAAGTGAAAAAGTTAAGGAAAACACTCCTACAATTAAGAAAAAGTGCAGAAATGAAATTAAGTGTGCTCCATCATCATGCATTGGAAACAAAAAGTGAGTTCTAAGTGAAGAGATCAACAAAGAGACAAACAAGACGAACGTCAGCAAGTGTGAACTGAAAAACTGGAACCACATTACAACAGAAGAGAAGCAGATAACAGCAAACAGAAGAATTCCAAGTAACACTCACCATCATGGCTCACAGGGGGACGTAACAGACCGAATGCGGGAGCGTCCACATCGGTCTGCATGGCCACTGATCTGCAAACAGGAAAAAGTGTCACGTAGAACAATCAAGACGTGTCAGATTTCATTTATTTGTTTATTTAAAAATAATTTAAGCACCTTAGAATTTTGGCAAATTCTAGTTTCTTAGCTTCAAGTATAAGGGAGGAACGTTTTATGTAGAAGCTGATACCACAACCTAACTTATTGAATAAACCATTTTAAAAACAATAAAGTCACTCAATATTTAATAAAAGTACTAAATAAACTTTTTATAATAATAAAGAAACTTTTAAACCAACCTGGAATAGGTTAATCCATTATTGTACCATTTTCAAACAATAGATTTTTGTTACATGACCATTTCTGAACACTTTTAAGTGAAGTAAAGTATTTTTAAAATAGTAATAATTCAAAAGAAAGCTAAATTCACTAAAATTCCGTAGTTTCTGACCGTGTAAATAACTTAAATAAATTTTTAAACACTTCAATAAATGCACTTCACTTTTAACATTTTTTTTATTACATATTCCTAGTAATTTCCCGAAGTAAAAAGTAGATTTCCTGAAAGAACTAAAAATCTAGTTTAACATATTTAAATTTCAGATTATTCCATGCAGTAAAACAGAAGTTATAAGTTTTTAAAATTATTTCGTCACTTAACACACGTGGTACACTTAAGATTTATTTATAACTAAACCCAACCACTTTCAGAGATAAAATAACTTTTAAAACACGTAATTAAATCCAAAGAAAACTCTAATAATTTTACCTTTTTGATATTAATAATACTTTAAGAGTTATTAACAAAAAACCATATGACTTCTAAATAGTGTAGATAACACTCTCGGGATTCTAGCCGCGTCAAATAAAAGTCGACTGGCGACGTTTCGAGAGCCGGCACTGCTCCCATTGTCAAGCCCTGCTTAATGGGAGCAGTGCCGGCTCTCGAAACGTCGCCAGTCGACTTTTATTTGACGCGGCTAGAATCCCGAGAGTGTTTTCTACAGTGCTGCCGCCGCGAAAACGTTCACAGTTATTTGACTTCTAAATAGTTAATTTACCAAATCTTGTCTAAGCTGTAATTTCATTATCCTGCCACCAATCTCCGTATAATTTACACCATTAAACTCAGGAATTTTTGGAGCACATTTTGACACTAATTTCATTCAGGTAGTTTGCAATTCAGAAGTATTCCTAAAAAAATTGAATAAATTCCCCAATCACTCGAAAATTCTCACTAAACATCCTTTGGGCTTCTAGCAGATAAGTCTAGACACTGTCAAAGTTTAAACGCTTTCATTACCTTCAGTCATTGGGAATGTTCAGTTACGCGGAAACAGAAAGGTGCAGTACAGTTGCTGACGTCATTGGTTTGGGGGGGTTCTATAAAAGATCGCGCCGCAACCTCACGGGGTCTTTACTTCGGGTGCGTTATGTGAGGTAATCTGCGCTAGTTGGTTTTGCGAGCAGGGAGACGGCGGTTGGAAACTTACACTCAATGTCGGCCATGTTGGGTGTCGTTATAATAGGCGGCTAATGTAATATCTACTAAGAACTTTTATTTTCTAAAGGGGTCGTTCGGTATCATTTCTGTCCACAACCTACAATTTTCTCGAAACGTTTGTTTGATCGCCTACTCAACTGTTTAATGCAATATTTCGTGAATGTGACTTTGAAAATAAACTTAGAATTTTTCTTGAAGTGAACTGTTGTGATTCCGTAGTAAAACCTTTCCTCAGCTTTGGGTTATAAAGCTTTGTGGCGGCCGTTTCGCATTTCAGTTGAGTTGCTAAATAGTCAACATGGTCACAAGACTATTAAAGTCAATCTAAAATTATTTCGTAAAAATTCCACAGAACTTTTATTTCAAGTGAACTGCTAGATAAGGTCCACACCCCGGTATCAGCTATGGTTCTTACATTGCATGTGCTGCAATGCCTCTTTTTCTTTCTAAGAAGGTACACATACCAAGGCAGATACATTTATCTGTCTAAAATAAATAAAAGACAATGATTTTTAGTTTTAAAATTAAATTGGATTAAGTCCAATCAAGTGCTTTGTAGCTCTCCCACTTATTAGCATGCATAGTGTTGTAAAAAAAGTTTTTTTTTCTGAATTGAAAAAAAAAAATGAAAAAAAACTGTGAAAAAAAACATGTAATCGTAGGCTTCCGTGGCCAGAATCAGTTGATTCTTGGCTGCCCGGACAGCCAAGAATAAAAAACAAAAAAACATGTTTTTTTTCTGGGACATGTTTTTTTTTCATAACTACTAAATTTCAAATTTTTAAGGCATTTATCGTTTAATATGACTGTTTTAGAGTTTATACTAAGTACTTATCTCAATTTTTAAATCTACTAAATTTTTCTGGTTCAGTAGCAAAAAAATTACAAAAATATTGGCAACATTGACTGAAGTTTTCTTTTAGGAATGGGGACTTCCCGAAAAGGTTAGGTTGCGCGAGAAGGAATCCCCGTTCCTCGTTGTTTGGATTGATACTCGCTATTTGAACTAGTGCTGCCAATGCTGCGAATTTATCTGTAAACCTACGGATCTTTTAAAAAAATTAGGAATCTTTTATTTATCTACGGTTTTTTGCCTCTTTTGATTATTTATTGTGCTTTCCTTATATTCGTATATTTGTTAAACTCGCAGCGTATAGTGATACTGAGTCATTAAATCGTCAGTAATTATGAATCATTTTCTTGCTACCGCTGGCGTAAACCAACGATTGAAAAGAAATAAAGCTCCTATTTTATGTGAAAACTAGCTTCGAGCCCGTCAAAAATGACGGTTTGAACGCATTATTCTGGCAACTCATTTTTTTTTTTGCAGTTGGTTAATTAAACGGAACTGATATTACATAATACTAATGACCTTGATTTTGCAAAGTTCTACATATTTCATTTGCCGTTCACATAGCCATACAGTAGTAACTTCTACTGAATTAATGACGCTGGAAGTAAAGAACCAATTAAATAAAATCAGATTAGGAATTCCAAAAACTTTTGCTATCCATGTAATATCAGTTTTATTCCTGGTCCAGGCACAATTCAGCAGGTTAAATATGAAACTACTTCCACCCGCATTAATTAATACCTTTAACCACAACCTCCAGTAATATTGCGTTCTAAAATCATAGCCTCTATTACCCTCAAATGAATAATGAAGGGTATCACCTATGGTGGTAGTAGGAATTCATTTTGAAAAACCTTGTAAGAAAAATAATCTTTTTTAATTATATCTTTCGTTATATGAATACGTTACTCTGGTTAGATTATCAGAGCACTTGGTTAGGATCTCACATAAATAAATGCATTTTACGTTAGATGACGGAGATTACAATTTCGAAAACAAATAACTGTTATTTATTTGACTAATACATGTCGCGATTACGTATGTACGATTCTCTGAGTTTTTAATAAACCTCATTGTTTCTTATCGTGTGCCAAAAAATTCTTAGTTTACGGTTTAAACTTGAGCTTACAACTGAGGCAGGTAAAATAGCGTAAATAATGAAAACCCTTCTCCTTACATTAATTTCTGCATCTGGTTGTCGTAGATAAATAAGAAAGCAATATGTAAATTTAATCAAACGTAATAATTGTAACTTTGTGACATATAATTGCCTGGTATTAATTTTTTTCCCCTACTCTCAGTTTTATAATATCACTGCTCACTGCTATTTTGCGGCAATAATATCGTTGTTGAATTGCGAGTGTCATATCCTTGATGATTTAAATCTGATAAAAAAGTTATCTTAAATCTCATTTAATAGCTAACACATGTATCAAAAACTAAGGGTATCATATATAATGGTAGTAGGAATTTATTATGGAAAAGCTTATAAGGAGAAACGAATAAGTCATCCTTAATGATATCTTTAGTTATACGAATACGTTTATTCTCATTAGATTATCAGAGTATTTTGTTAGGATTTTAAAATAAAAAAATGCATTTCACTTTAGATTACGGAGACTATAATTTCGTAAACGGATAACTGTTATTTATGTGACAAATACATTTAGCATTATGTACATTTCTCCTAGTTTTTAATAAACTTCATTGCTTCTCACATTCTACCAAAAAAATTCTTAGGTTATACTCATAACTGATGCAGATAAAGTAGCGTAAATATTGAATCCCCTTCTAAATTTCTGTGTCTAACTGATACGGATAAAATAGCGCAAATATTGAATCTCCTTCTCTTTATATGAATTTCATCGTCTAGCTGTAAATAAACGAAAAGCAAGATGGTTGTACGAACGTAATATGGTGGTTGATGATTGGCCGTTCGTTAGCCAATAGGAGAAGCAGCTATAGACGACGCACGCAGACGCCACGTTAGCTTTTTATATAATAGGATAGATTTAAATTCAAACTTAAAAGATCTTAATACAGAACTATCGGCGCAGTCTTTATGCACAGTGTGTACTTTGCTCACAATTTAAAATTGCAATCTCAAAAGCTTTTGCGTACAATACATCCAGTAAAAGAAAATGTAATTATTTCTGAAGTTATGGGTCTAGAGCAGACAGAATAAGAAACAGAAAATTCCGACTCCGGCCGAACTAGTGTTGGTAGTACTGATACTAGTGAATGTGGTACTGACATAGAGGATGAATAAACAATTGTTACTTATAGAGATACATTTATGAATCATTATGTAAGACATAATATGATTTAGTAAGATTTAAAATACACATGCAAAATGTAAGTTCCGTAAATAAAAGTATAATTTATCAAATATATTGTTTTCTAAAAAAAAACAAATTTAGAAAAAAAAAAAACCAGGGTGCCAAGCTTTTTTTTAATGTTTATTTTTCACAAATCTGAAAAAAAAACATTTTTTTTTTTTCAATTTGCAACACTAAGCATAAACATATAATAGACCACACGATAAGCAAGCATTTTCCAGATAATTGAAGCAAGTGATATTGTATAATAAAATACAGCCTTCAGTCACCTCAAAGCAAATTTATTGCATTAAACTATTTTGGAGCCTGTGGTGTCTGTCACATTTACATTAGCAACGTGTGCGTCCAGCAAAGTGTGTTCCTGTGCCGAAAAAAAGTTGAAATAAGTGTTGTGAACACATATTAATATGAAGGAAAAGGAGAAAATATGAATACATTGTAGAAACCCTAAACGTGGACTGTACATCTACATTTTGAAAGCAGCAGAAAACGACCTCACATTAAGAGCACCACGGTGTTGCTTAGCAAAAAAATGGGGATCTTTGTCCAAAAATGTTTTTTCCCCCTCACAAAAATCATGGTGGAGGTCATTAGTTATCAAAGTTTGCAGGACATACACAGAACATGCATTATAATTATTATTATTACTCCGCATTCACTAAAAGTGGGTGCATAGCATCAATCCTAATGTGTAACCATTTGTGCACAGGAAGGGACATACGGAATATGGCAGGAGGCGCCCATGTGCTATTTTTAGGAACCATTCAGGCAATCACCTGGACAATCTAAAACCATGTAAAATCCAGACCAAGATGTTTAGAGGTGTTAATACATACCTACTCCTATCGGAATCTATAGTTCTCTCACTCTATAACTCCTGCCTGTTTCATTCCCTAATCGCTGGTGGAAAAAAAAAGGAGTGTAGAAATGAATATTATTTTCACGGTCATTCCTAGATATGAATGTAGCTCGTAGTAATATATGTTTGCTGTACTTCCGAAATACGTCAGTCGTGAATTTTTCAATTTGCTTCTGCTGAGAGCAATGCCTTCAGTGTTCCAGGTCTTCCCAACCTAACTCCTTCAACATCGCACTTTCCGTCCAACTATATATGCCAGTAAAGAATTGGGCAACTCTTCTTTGGATATTCTCTAATGCCTCCATTAACCCTTTTTGATTGGGACCCTATACAGAACATAGTATTCTAAGTGAGGACACACTAGTGACTTGTATGCAATTGATTTAACTTATGGTGAGCTCTGTTTTAAATTACAACTTAGAAATCGGAGCATACGATTTGCTTTCCCAATTACCTTCTTGATATGCTCATTCCACGACAAATTATTACGAATTGTTACCCCTAGGTATTTACGGGAATCTACCGTTCTGTGGATAGTGCCATTAATTGTATATTCAGAGCTAAATGGTGTCACCTTTTTATTTATACACATGACTTAGCGCTTATTAGTGATTAACTCAAGCTGACAGTCTTTGCACCAAGCAATTATTTTCACAAACATCGGTTTGCACTGCCAGTGTAAAATAACACTTGTGCTACACTGAATTTGATTTTTGTTGTGACAGCCAGCCTACTAGCTTGATGGCTAGAATCCAGCCACAGGAAAGAGTTGGCTCACACACGACTTGCCACAGTTAGGAAATGTGATGCATCTCAATGTCTGACTAATGATGTCAATTTACACATAAGTATTTGATCACACTTAATTATCTGTCCTGCCATACATACTACTCTGTCTGTGACACTGACAAGGTCAACATGATGTTAAGCAGAAGCGAATATTGGGATTCACATCATATATTTGACAAAGTTTTCATTTATCAAAGTTTGCATTTCAAATTCGCTGAGATAGTGCGTGATTGGTCAGTTAGGTAGTCACATGGGGCCCAAATGTAGAGTCTAGGGAAGTTATAAATAAGTCCCCATTGTTGAAGCAGTTTTTTTTTTAGTTTTTGGCGAGTGCGGGCTAGAAGACCGTATGCATTCGTGTAGTATTCGGCACAATTAGATTCACAATGTAGTATTAAACTTTTGATGAAATTGTCTATTAGTTAAATTTGTGGAAGTTGGCAATCGTGATGCTGGTTATCATCATAAACTTATTCTGCAATCAATTAGGTAGGCTGTGGAGTTTATAGATATTCTTTACTTTATAATTGTGACTGGTATCGTGAATATTATTTAAAGAATACAGCATTAAAGAAGATTAAAGGTAGAAATTACTTCAATTAATGTACTTTCATTTGATAAAAGAAAGAATTCCAATAAGTATCAACTACATCAGACTCAAATCCAGTCATGAATATGGTCAAGAGATCACAAATAAACTGGATTACAATATAGGAAAATAAACACAAGCAGCTTATTTATCTGCAGGGTGATCTGGACAGGGTATCTAGTTGGGTTGGTAAACATGGGATGAAGATAAATGCAAAGAAGAGTCAGCTAATTAGATACACAGATAAAAAACAAAAGGTTGATTATGATTATAAGGTGGGGAAAGAATTATTGCTTGTAAGGCTTGAAATGTAAACATCTTGGCATTACATTTGATAACAAGCTTAACTGGGCAGGACACATAGGACAGGTGGTAGGAAAAGATTTCAAAATTCTGCACTTGTTGGAGAGAGTGATGAGGGGATGCACGAGAGAAGTAAAGGAATTGGGTTACAAAACTTTGGTCAGACCATTGCTCGAATATGGTAGTGTAGTATGGGACCCACATTTTACGTATCAAACACATGAGTTGGAGAGGGTGCAAAAAAGGGCTGCAGATTTGTTTCTGGAAATTATCGCAGAATGCAATCAGTGACAGATATGGTAAAAGAGCTGGAATGGGATTCATTTCAAGACAGGAGGAGGATGAGGAGGGTCATGGGAGTGTACAGGGCGTATATTGGTGATGAGGCATGGAATTATATTGGTGTAAGAATGAAAACTAGTTAATGGAAGGGAAAAGATGACCATGACCACAAGCTGGCACTCAATTTCAGGCACAAGGGCATAGGAAGGTTCTCTTTTTTTAGGTAAGCGTGTCAGGGATTGGAATAAGTTATAAAGAGAAATTATGAATAATTTATCAAAAACATTGAAAGAATTTAAAGTTAAAATTTGTAGAGGGCAAATGTAGGTGAGTGCAGGAAAGGGGGAAGATGGGTGTGTAGGGAAATTGCTTACCGGAGCTGTGCTCCATTGCAATTTAATTAAATATTATTATTTTCAAAGAAAAACATGGGCAGAAGAAAACTACAGATATTCATACATGCATTGAAGAATACATTCTGAGCAAAAAGTGGAAATTATTTTTCTACAAGCACAGAAAACACCACAATAAAAATACAAAAGTAACAAAATTTGACATATCTTGTTTGCATTCACAACCAGCTAAAATAGTTGGGAATTGATCAGCATTTGGCATAGAAGATGTCAGATGAATTGCCATCACAATTAAACAATATAACAAAACACAACTCCAATGAATGGAAGTAAATTAACGACAACTGTTAGAATTTAGTAAGTAATTTACAAATAGCACCTTACACTTCTGTGTTATACCAGAATAAAAATGGCAGTTATATTTTAAGAAAGTCTTTGAATGAAAACACTTTTTTCCCTTGACCCTCTTATAACAAAATTTACATACCACAGTATAAATATTGTATCAATTTCAAAGTTATACACACATTGAATAAGAGAGAGACAGAGAGAGAAAACAAGCAACTAGGCAATCGAAATTGCTTTCTGAAGAGTGTGAATCACGGAAAACATTTGACACAGAAGATGTCTGGAGGCTGCAGACGAATTGCCGTCACAATTAAAAAATATAACACAACACAACTCCTGAGCCAATTAACAAATAACGCAGCAATATCTAACATATGTTTCTGGTATCAGCTTGGCACATACCTATGTGTTGGGTCCATCTGTTGCAGTTTCCCAGTTTTCTTCTTCAGAGCTGGTGAGGATTTACTTTTT
This sequence comes from Vandiemenella viatica, assembly GCA_031002005.1. NCBI lineage: Eukaryota > Metazoa > Arthropoda > Insecta > Orthoptera > Morabidae > Vandiemenella > Vandiemenella viatica. Next base: position 4,096,796 of record JARYHS010001113.1, on the reverse strand, counting down.
GCTGTGTCACAATTAATCAGATCAAACTGCAATCAATAAAAAATAATGAAATTCTATTATCAAACTCATTGGTAATTTGTTAATTATACATAACTGTATATTCCAAATTACATTAAGAGTGATGAAGCCTTTTTTAATAATGTATTGAGTAATGGTGAATTATGATTATTATAGTTAAATAAGAAAAGAAAGGGAAATTAACCCACCACATACCAAAGTGGACGGATGCAATGAGAGGGAACACTTATGCTGACAAACAATTACATAATTTTTCGGCATCTGCCTTGTTCACAAGTAGAAAAACGGGCCATTAGGCTCGGAACGTGTGTACACAACAAACGTTACCTATTAAGCATTTATGGCCGTACACGATTGCTCCATCCGTCCAAATGGAGCAATGTCACTCCATTATCATTTTGTCTGGGGGGAACTGATGTGGATGAAATGAACTGACAGGATTATTTGGATATCCGGTCAGCTCAATATCCAGATCAGTTTTGTCCTTCATGCCATCAAGCCGACTGACGGTGTGTGGGGAAAACCATGTGGAGCGACACCAAGCCATTTCATTCTGTCTCCGACCACCGAGACATACAAGGTAGCATGTTACACCCTAACTATAAAATTATAGTACCACATGGTTTAGTGCTGAGTCATCTGTTGTTCAGTCTATACGTAAATGATAGTACCACATGGTTTAGTGCTGAGTCATCTGTTGTTCAGTCTATACGTAAATGATAGTACCACATGGTTTAGTGCTGAGTCATCTGTTGTTCAGTCTATACGTAAATGATAGTACCACATGGTTTAGTGCTGAGTCATCTGTTGTTCAGTCTATACGTAAATGATAGTACCACATGGTTTAGTGCTGAGTCATCTGTTGTTCAGTCTATACGTAAATGATAGTACCACATGGTTTAGTGCTGAGTCATCTGTTGTTCAGTCTATACGTAAATGATAGTACCACATGGTTTAGTGCTGAGTCATCTGTTGTTCAGTCTATACGTAAATGATAGTACCACATGGTTTAGTGCTGAGTCATCTGTTGTTCAGTCTATACGTAAATGATATCCATGTGCAAAAAGGAATTAATGACTATAGCTTGTTATGAGTATGATGCATCTGTTAAAAGATTATTATTGTTATTAATTTTTAATTTTAATGGAGGTAATACTTTGGTGGCAATTCCTCTAGTCATGTAATTACCCCTTTATATATATTCTTTTATAATTGGAATTTTAAATTCCTCTCTTATTTACTTTTCTGATTTACAAATTTTAAATTCCTTAAGGATTTTTGGTAAATTATTCATCACTTCACTTGGTAATTTGTTCCAATCTCTGACACCCTTACAAACAAAAGAAAATGTTCCCAAATCAAGCGCCAGCTTATGGTCATGGTTGCCTTTTCCCTTCCATGCACTATTCCTAATTCTTTGACCAATATCCCTCCAAGCCCCATCACCAACATATGCCCTGTACATTCCCAGCACTCTCTTCACCCTCCAATGACTCCCAACCCAGCTCCTTTATCATATCAGTTACTGATTGTGTTCTGTGGTAATTTCCACAAACAAATCTAGCTGCTCTTCTTTGCACACCTTCCAACTCCTGTATTTGATAGCCAAAATGTGGGTCCCAAACTACACCATAATATTAAATCAATGATCCGACCAAAGTTTTGTAACCCAACTCCCTAACTTCTCTGGTACATCCTCTCATCACCCTCTCCAGTAAATGAAGGATTTTGTAACCTTTTACTACCACCTGTCCTAATGTACTCTGTCCCATTGAGTTTATCAAACGTTACGCCAAGTTTTGTTTAAACAGCCAACTAGGGAATTTAGAGAAAAATCTAAAGAGAGAATCTAGCAACTTGGTTGGAAGATAATAATCTTGTAATTAACTTGAATAAAACTTATATGCTATCATTCCAGACAAAAAGAAGGAGATACTCTGTAAATTTAACCATAAGTAGTGAGCGAGTGAAACAAAGCAGTTAACTTCCTGGGTATTCAAACGCAGCTGCCTGAATTGGGGAAAACAGGTGTAAGGAGCTCATTCCTATCGTATTTATGGCCAGCTACCTCAGAGAGTTCTGCACTAGGGAAATCTGTATACCATTAATTTCTCACTTTTTGAATATCAACTAAAATACTGTATAGCAGCATTGCGAAGATCCACAGAAAAAAAAAAAAAATATGGAAAAAAAGAAAATAGTATCATATTAAAAATATTTTGTAGACCTGACATTCCCCTGTATTATACATGTATAAGACTGTACTAATTTTACCCACTAAAAATGTTGTAAAAAAAAAAAGGTTGAGAAATGACGCGAAAGTTGACTTTAGAGGGGAAAGTTTGGTCCAAAAACTGACCTTAGGGGGGTATAGACCTAAATAAAAGGCTTCAAAAAGTAGATAAGCACTGGGGTCTCCGTCAAAATCTCACGTGATTTTAGAGGGTGGTCCGACCAATCTCACAAAGTCTAACCAGAGAGAGGGGGGGGGGGGGCTGGAATTCTGGAAAACACTTCACGTCATAAAACTGCAGTAGTCAGTCACAAGACACATTATTTTCTAGCAGTACATCTTGAACTGACAAGAAACAACTGTAACGAGAGAAATTGAAAGTGAAGAATGAAGTTTCGTAATATATCACTTAGAGAGCGTCTGAAAGCCACGTAGCTCAATTTTAGCCTCCCCTCTCCCCAAAATATCTCGACATGGCTTTTGCCTCTAATCCCCCCCCCTCCACCCACTTAGCACATAGCTTTTTTCCCTATTGATTCCAGAAGACATTTTATACTGTTTTCTTTTGATAGATTATCGTAAATTACATACGGAGATAAGTAATGGTTGAAAATAAATATTTTCATGCTGTTGTGTTTTCTGTACCTCATCTTAACTGTGACAAATAATATGAATAAAAAGCTACGTGGCATGGGTCTGGAATCCCCCCCCTCCCCCACATAGCCCAGCGTAGTTTTCCAGCCAACCCCTCCCCCCCAGACCAAGCCACATAGTTTATGGATACCCTTAGTTTCCAAGATATACAGTCTCAAAAGTGAGGTGATTAGGTTGAAATGTGGCCTGGACCATAAGAAAAATTTGGACTGAGCATGGTGGGTGAACAGTCAACGTTCTGGACTCGCATTTGGGAGGATGCGGGTTCAAATCCTGGTACGGGCATCAAAATTAGGGTTTTCCCTAAATCAGTCCAGACGAATGCCGGGATGCTTTCTTGAAAAGGCAATGGCCGAATTCCTTCCCGTTCCTTGTCCCCAATCCCATCCTGCCTCTAATGACCTTAGCCGTCAATGAGGTGTAAAGCCGTAATTAAAAAAAAATTGTCAAAGCCAAATTTGATGATGAATTCTTATGTGTAAAATGCTGCCTGGACCAAAAAATCGCCAAAGTCATAAGGACAAGCAGAAGGGTGTTTTGTTTTGTTCCTAAAGGTTGTGGTTAGGTTGAAACGTGGCCTACAACAGAAGAAAACCTGGCCCAAAGAATTATTTCTCTAACTGATTTTTTACATAAGAATCCAGGGCGCCACAGTTATGATAGCGCTACCAAAAAATTAATGGTCCTAGACTTAAATATACGTGTGTATCAATGAACATTCAAAAATATTCTGTCGATCTGAAATTTGATTCACTTGTTCACTACGCAGTGTTTTTTTTTTTTTTTTAAGAAAATGAAAAGTGCGCCAGGAAGCCACTAAATAGACTATACAGAACAGAAGTAAAATTACTCGAAATGTGGATAAATTGGGATTACTGTAGATGGCGATTCTGCAAGGAATTGGCGTCATAATACTGCAGTGGTCAAAAGCAAGACTCCACTAGAAATACTTTATAAAGTACATGCTGGTCCAGGGTGTATTACAATCAAATTTCTGTTTGAAAATAATGGCACAGGATGTATTACAACGGAATCCCTGCTTGAAAATTATACTTCTTGAAACTGACTATAGCAGTATGATGAAGTCATTAGTGAATGATGACGTAGGTAGCGGAATCGCCACGACCCACTAAAGATACCTGGCGGTGCGGAATCGCGATCTCCAGTAGACCTGAAAAAGCATGGAAGTTATTATGCAAGAAGGATTATTTCTAGATCATGATAACTCTAAACCTTTGTATACATTTCCGCCAATACCAACATCGGTACAGGGATCAGGGATTCTACGATAACCGTGGCGCCGCAATTTGGTGGTGTATTGTTATGTAACTTAAAGGGACAAGTCGAAAGTAAACAAAAACCTTTTCTGATACCCCACTTAGTTTTCGAGATATCGTATCTTTAAGTTGAGGTGGTTAGGTCGAAATGGTTCCTGGACCAGAAGAAAAATTTCGCCATAAACAAATTTAATGATGAATTCGTATTTAACTCAACAAATAGAAAATATTTTTTTAATATATATATTTCGCTTAGTTCTCGAGATGTATCTAAAAAAATGAGGCTAGGGTGAAATGCGGCGTGGACCAAAAAAAAAAAAAAAAAAAATCACCAAAACCACTATATCTACATGGTGGAAATGCAATATAGTTGTTTCAGTTTCTTCCTAGTGGTTGTTATTAGGTTTAAATACGGCCTGGACCAGAAAAACGTTACCAATATCACATGGAACTTTACCTATAACTGATTTTTAACATGCTATATCTCGAAAACTAAGCGAGATATGAAAATATTTTATTGTTTATTCTCGATTTGTTTCGTCGAGTTCTACAAGAATTCATCACCAGATTGTGGTGCCACGGTATCGATAGTACTGCCGCATTCCGACATAAACGCTAATGAATTCATTCCTGTACTACTGATGCTAAATTAAGAACACCAGCGTATGAGCCGCATAATTCGGTGGTGGAAAAACAGTACAAAATTAATCCTGGGATATTATAAGGTCTCGAAATTGGCTAACGCGATAAACAAGGGGGATTTTCACGTAAAATATTTTTCGCATTAAATATTACGAATAAAGTTTTCCAAGATAAAATACACGTATTTGCAGATGAAATATTTTACATCACGATAAAACATAAACGTTAAATGTAATAGCTTATATAAATCCTTGTGCTTTTGATCACGCTAGGAAGAAAACAAACTGCTTATTATGCAAGTTCACCGCATAATTCCCAATGACTTCGGTTAATTTTTCTGGTCCAGGCATTATGACAACCTAATTCCCCCCATTTTGAGTTACGATTCTCGACAACTAAATGAGGTATCAAAAACGGCATTCTTTACTTTCAATTTGTCTCGTCGAGTAACAGAAGTATTCGTCATCAAATATGGCGTTGGCGAAATTTTGTCAGGCCGCTTTTCAACCTAACCACCTCAGTTTTCACATACGATATCACACATCTATTTTTGTTTTGTGTCGTCGAGATATACACGAATCGACAATTACATCTATCAAATTTCAGTGGCTCGGATATCGTAGAATCCCCACACACTGGCACTGAATCACGGCCAACTATAATCGTGTATTAGCCGCGAATATTACTACTCCGCGCTAAATAGTGCCAATATAAATTGCTTCTGCTGCTTTTATTTGTAGACGATTCGCCAAAAAGAAAAAAAATATGAGTTCGAGCGCAACGTCAGGGTCCCAAGAAGTAAATGTGCTATCGGTCTGAAATTTACTACACACGTTCCTAAATGCATATTATTTCATAAAACGTGCATATGAAGCCGTCAAGCGTATGAAAAATGTATAAAGTTGTGTGAAATATGGGTAGCTCCTTACAAGTTATCACGCAATAAATGTTATTACCGCCCACGTTATTACATGTTAATATTTTTCTGCGTGTTTCTTACTTTTAACTATTGGTCCAGGCTGCATTTAAACCTAACCACAACTGCTATTATCAAAAATTTAAACTAACTTAAATTCTCTGTATCCAACATCCGTTACGGTAGTGCCATGTTTTACCCTGGAAAGTAGGCTGCCATGCAATATATCTTAGCATTGAAATCCAATATGTCGCCACGCACATATGAATTGTAAATGTTAATGATTTTCAGGTGGAAAGCAGTTTTTATCCAATAATGAAGACTTAAGAACACGTGGAATAAATATTAACAGCTAATAACGTGCATTTATTGCGTGATTACTTGTAACGAGCTACCCATATTTCAAACAACTTTATACATTTTTCATACGCTTGACGGCTTCATATGCACCATTTTATGAAATAATATGCATTTAGGAACGTGTGTAGTAAATTTCAGACCGATAGCACATTTACTTCTTGGGACCCTGGCGTTGCGCTCGAGCCAGGATCTACACTATTCTGCAATATAGCACACGCATTGGTCCGCGCATTTCGTCTGCTATTATTCTAGAAACCTGTCAAATACTCAACACTAATTTTATTTTTTACGTTTTCGACAGTACAGCTAACGAATTCATTCCTGTACTACTGATGCTAAATTAAGAACACCACCGTATGAGCCGCATAATTCAGTGGTGGAAAAACAGTACAAAATTAATGCTGGGATATATAACGTCGCGAAATTGGCTAACGCGATAAAAAAGGCGGATTTTCAGGTCAAATATTTTTCTCATTAAATATTATGAATCAAGTTTTACAAATTAAAATAAACGTATTTCAAGATGAAATATTTTACATCACGTAAAATATAAACATTAAATGTAGTAGCTTATATGAAATTTATTAGTGATTAAACGATTAATGCGCGGCGAATAAAACATTACTATGATATCCCAGCCACTAAATTTGATGAAATTAATGGTTGATTCTTATATATCTCGACGTGACAAATCGAAAGTAAGGAATAAATTTTTTTTACTATCTGCTTAGTTCTCGAGTCATCGAATGTTAAAAAACAGCGTTAGGCATAGTTCCTTGTGCTTTTGATCACGTTTTCCGTCTTGTCCAGGCCATATTTCAACCTAACCACCACAGCTAGTAAGAAAACAAACTGCTTATTATGCAAGTTCGCCGCATAGTTCCCAATGACTTAGGCGAATTTTTCTGGTCCAGGCATTATGTCAACCTAATTCCCTAAATTTTGAGTTACGATTCTGAAGAACTAAGTGAGGTATCAAGAAATGGTATTCTTTACTTTCAATTTGTCTCGTCGAGTTAACAGAAGAATTCATCAACAAATATGGCGTTGGCGAATTTTTATCAGGCCGCTTTTCAACCTAACCACCTCAGTTTTCACATACGATATCTGGAAAACTAAGTGAGATTTATCACACATCTACTCTTGTTTTGTGTCGTCGAGATATACACGAATCGACAGTTACATCTATCATATTTCAGTGGCTCGGATATCGTAGAATCCCCACACACTGGCACTGAATCACGGCCAACTATAATCGTGTATTAGCCGCGAATATTACTACTCCGCGCTAAACAGTGCCAATATAAATTGCTTCTGCTGCTTTTATTTGTAGACGATTCGCCAAAGAGAAAAAAAATATGTTTCTCGGCGGGATATCTGCTTTCTATTGCTATCAAAATAAACTCATAATTCAGACGTATATTTCCTTGGTTCTGCCTACATTTTTCTACGTAATGTATGCTAACTTTCGCATCTAACAATGGAAAAAAAGTAAAACCATTATGCAGCGTTCCGGAATCGAATTTTAACGGCGTTATTTTCAAACAAATCAACACAGAATATAACAAGATAAACACAAAATGTCATGCTATAAAATATGCACCCACTTTTCTCTGCTTCTAATCCAAACTGCATTGAAATTAAACTTTAAAGTAATATCAGAGACAATAATGTAGACAATATAGAAAAGCGTCAGAGAAATCGAATTTCAAAAGAATGGAAAAGTCTTTGAAATGAATAAACATTTAGAGGGATAATACGAGTTGATTTGATAGGAATGCATGCTGTAAAAATTACGCTAGTTTTTCTGAATTATGCTCAAGTACATTTGAATGCGTACATATTTTTTGCGTTGGTCATGATTCTTCTGCGCTGAAATAAAATTTTAGGCCAGCATTTAAAATTAAAAAAGGGGTGGGAGGGAACTTTCTCAACTAGCCCGAAACTGGTACTAACCTTTTGATATTGGTTTTAACTGCTTGTCTACACGTTTTGCAATTTCCTTTTTCAGAAAAGTCGCCAGGAATTAAATTAAAAATGCCGAAATGTGAGAGACGCGCAGCTATTAGATGCCGCCGGAGCTGCGAAATTAATGGCAATCTCTTGAAATGTTGGTTAAATCCTTTGTTGTGATGTTGTCTTGCTGTTTCGGCTTTCCTCCTTGTAAAAAGTCGCACGAAATTAAGAGTTAGAAAATATTTATCTGAGATGCAGTACAACCAGGCTTGCCGTCTTAGAATCGATAAAAGCAGTCAGAGACAACGATTGCTTCCATTTTAAACAAATACGCTGTTTCTGACTTGGGAACCATCAGATCTGTTCAGAACGGATTTCGATCTCCCGAGTATATATTGAAGGGTAATAACTCCATATGTCTGTGTTACAATTATTTCTTCAAAATAAGCACTAGGTATCGAGAAATTAACGCGCAAACATTTTTGAATTCTATTTTAATTTAAGTAGTTAGTTTACCAGTTTCAGCGTGGCGTATTGATTTGGTGTTTGCTTCCCATTTTGCGAACCCGGGTTCAAATCCCCATACTGGCAAATATTTTTATTTCTTTTTTTATATGCAGTAATCATTAAGCATTGATTTTATTTCATTTAAATTTCATTTACGAATTTTTATTATGCGAAATAACTTTTAAAACAAAATATTACAGAATATACAGTCCCAACTTTGTTTTTTTTTATAATCATTATTTCATTGTTTATTGTTGATTTTTTTTTAATGAAACAGTTATATTTCATGATCTACAAAGGAAATGGAACTTTAACAGAATATCTCTTATATGGTCGTAGCATTGTAATAAAAATTGTTTATTGTATCCATTGTAAGTAATTATATTATTGTGTATCTCTGACGAAGGCTGGAGGATACCAGCCGAAAGCTTAGGTAAGGAAATAAACAACGCGGCAAAACCCGAAACTCAATTAATCATGAATTGTAAATAATGTTTTAAAAGTTATTTCGCGTAAAAAAAAAAAAAAAAAAAATCGTAAATGAATTTTAAATGAAATAAAATCAATGCTCAGTGATAACTGCATATAAAAAAAGAAATAAAAATATTTGCCATTATGGGGATTTGAACACGGGTTCGCAAAATGTGAAACAAGAGAGCTACCGATACACCACGCTAAAACTGTTAGACAATATGCTAAAATTATAGTATTTAAGTATTATTCACAAATGTTTGCACGTTAATTTCTCGATACCTTGGTCTCATTTTGAAGAAATAATTGTAACACAGACATATGGAGTTATTCCCTTCAACATATACTCGGGGGATCGAAATCCGTTCTGAACAGGTCTGATGGTCTCCAAGTGAGATGGACGTCGCAGAACAAATTTCCCGTAACTTTTTTATTCTTGGTCCAGGCCGAATTTCAATCTAACCACGATCACTATGACAAAACGAACCTGGTTAGGTTGATATGATCCCTGTACTGATATATTATTATTTTTGTGATTTTTCCAGTGCTGCTAACATTTCGCGATTGTGGAACGTCTCATATTTCGGCATTTATTATTTAAGTCATGACGACTTTTCCAAAAAGGAAGAGTGCGAAACGTGAAGAGGCCTTGAAATATGACATGCAGCGTAGCTAGTAGATGCCGCCGGCGCTGTGAAATTAACGATAATCTCTTGCGATGTTGGTTTAATTCTTTGTTGTAATATTTTCTTGCCGTTTTAGCTTCATTCCGTTGTAAAACAATGCATGAAATTAACAGATACGAAAAATTTATTCGAAATTCAGTACACCACGGCTTGCCATCTTAGAATCGATATAATCGATTGCTTCCGTTGTAAACATGTGCACAGTTTCCGAGATGGATGCCGCAGAACTAATTTTCCGTAAATTTTTTATTCTTGGTCCAGGCCGAATTTCAACCTAACCACGATCACTATGACAAAACGAAGCTATTTAGGTTGATATGATCCCTGGGGACTGCACCACTTTATCGACCTTCTAGAAACTGGTACTAACCTGTTGAAATTTACACAGACGGAAAAAAAAATCCCAACACCAAGAAAAAATTATTGTAGAGTAATGAAATTTGGACAATGCATTTGTCAAGTTAACATGTTTAATTGATTAAATTTTCAAGATCACAGGTTAATTTAAGCTCAAGAAAATGCATTTCAAATGTGAAATACTGTTAAATTAATAGCCGGTGTAACCTCCAGAATTTTGAATGCAAGCCTGCAAACGTGAATGCATTGTGTCATACAGGTTTCGAATGTCACTTTGTGGTATGGAGTTCCATGCTTGTTGTACTTGTGCTGTCAATACTGGGACGGTCAGTGCTGGCTGTGGATGATGCTGGAGTTGTCGTCCAATGATATCCCATACGTGTTCAATTGGAGACAGATCTGGTGATCTCGCAGGCCAAGGTAACATGTCGACACTCTGTAGAGCACGTTGCGAGACAACAGCGGTATGAGGGCGAGCGTTATCCTGTTGAAAAACTCCCCCTTGAATGCTGTTCATGAATGGCAGCACTACAGAAATTCGAGCTGCAGTTGGTACCACAGTGACACAACGAACTGTTAGAAATCGGTTACTTCAAGGACAGCTCCGAGCCAGGCGCCCTGTAGCGTGCATTCCACTGACTACAAGCCATCGCCGTTTGCGACTCCAGTGGTGTCAAGCCAGAGCTCATTGGAGGACGGAGTGGAGATCTGTTGTGTTTTCTGATGAAAGCAGGTTCTGCCTTGGTGCCAGTGATGGCCGAGTGTTGGTCAGAAGGAGGCCAGGGGAACGCCTGCAACCAAACTGTCTGCGGCCTAGACACACTGGACCTACACCTGGAGTCATGGTCTGGGGAGCAATTTCCTATGACAGCAGGAGCACTCTTGTGGTTATACCAAACACACTGACTGCAAATTTGTACGTCAGTCTGGTAATTCAACCTGTAGTGCTGCCATTCATGAACAGCATTCAAGGGGGAGTTTTTCAACAGGATAACGCTCGCCCTCATACCGCTGTTGTCTCGCAACGTGCTCTACAGAGTGTCGACATGTTACCTTGGCCTGCGAGATCACCAGATCTGTCTCCAATTGAACACGTATGGGATATCATTGGACGACAACTCCAGCATCATCCACAGCCAGCACTGACCGTCCCAGTATTGACAGCACAAGTACAACAAGCATGGAACTCCATACCACAAAGTGACATTCGAAACCTGTATGACACAATGCATTCACGTTTGCAGGCTTGCATTCAAAATTCTGGAGGTTACACCGGCTATTAATTTAACAGTATTTCACATTTGAAATGCATTTTCTTGAGCTTAAATTAACCTGTGATCTTGAAAATTTAATCAATTAAACATGTTAACTTGACAAATGCATTGTCCAAATTTCATTACTCTACAATAATTTTTTCTTGGTGTTGGGATTTTTTTTTCCGTCTGTGTACATGAGTCGCTTCGTCAACATGTTATCTACACGTTTTGCGATCATACGGAAAAATCTCGAGGAATTTAATTAAAAATGCCGAAATATGAAGGGCTGAGCAGCTGCGAAATGCAATTAACACTGAAAAAATAACATAAAAATTATCGTTACAGGGATCATTTCAACTTAAACAGTTTCGTTTTGTCATAGACATCATGGTTAGGTTGAAATACTGCCCGGACCAAGTGGAAAAAATTTACGCAATGGCGTATTTGTTTACAATGGAAGCAAACGATTATCTTTGGTTGCTCGTTGCTATGTATAATGGCGGGCTTGGGGATTCTATCATTACCGTGGCGCCACAATATGATGATTGATTCTTATAGAACTCGACAAAACAAATCGAAAATAAAGAATAAAATTTTTTGATATCTCGCTTGGTTCTCGAGATATCGTATCTCAAAATTGACCTAGTTAGGTTGAAATACGGCCTGGACCAGAAGAAAAATTTCGCTATAGCCAAATTTGATGATGAATTCTTACGTAACCCGATGAGACAAATGGAAAATAAAGAATAACGTTTTTTGATATCTCGCTTAGTTCTCGAGATATTGTATCTCAAAAGTGATGAGGTTAGGGTGAGATCCGGCCTGGACCAAAAAATTTTTTTTCACCAAAACCACCATATCTACATGGTGGAAATGCACTATAGGTGTTTTATTTTCTTCCTAGCGATTGTTGTTAGGTTGAAATACAGCCTGGACCAGAAGAAAAAACATCAAAAGCAGAAGGAACTATACCTATGGCTGATTTTTAACATGCTATATCTCGAAAACCAAGCGAGATATCAAAAAAAATTATTCTTTATTTTCGATTCATTTCGTCGAGTTCTGCAAGAATTCATCATCAGATTTTGGCGCCACGGTAATGATAGAACTGCCGCGGGCTTCACCGTATTACAACTCATATAAATATTGTATATTTGTCAATTTTGTGCTACTGTTTACAACGGAGAAGAGATGAAAAGGCAAGAAAACATTACAACAAAGGATTAAATCAACATTTTGAGAGACTGTCAATGATTTTTCAACCTTGGCGGCATCTAACGGCTGTGCGCCAGTCATATTTCGGCATTTTTAATTAAATTCCTGGCGATTTTTCCGCAATGTGTGATCGCAAAATGTGAAGAGGACATGTTGAAGAAGCGACTGATGTAAATTTCAACAGGTTAGCACAAGTTTCTAAAAGGTCGATAAATTGGTGCAATCCCCCAACAATCTTTACTCTATCCATTTTATGAAAGTCTCTAACTGGTACAAATAAAGGTAATCAAGTATTTGTTCTGTAACACAGGTACTTAGGCTAATTTATTTGCGACGAACGTAACGCGTTCTCGAGAAATAATTCTATTATTGCTTACCTTATTAACAATATTCTTCCCCTAATACCAATGAGCTTCAAAATGTTGAACCTCGTTAATAATTTACGAGATTGAGGATTGAAGTAGGAACGAATTGATTCAATGGTTGGTTTATATCGCACCGCGCATTCAGGAATCAAGTTAAACTGCTGCAGTTTCTTTCACAAAGAATAAAGTAATCTGTCATCTACCACGTAGATAACGGCAAATACAACGCAGTCTCGCGTTCTTTCAAACTAACTTTAATTCCTAGTAAAGTCGTAATTTCTTCTCGTACTTTTCTTATCCAGACATCGATTGGTTTCGTCAGAGATGTTTTCGTACTGACGGGAACAATTCCAAAGATTAACATAGACCATTCTGTGGCATGGAGGAAGGAAATATATGGAGGAGAAGTGACCTTAAATTGGTGAAGCAGGCTCGCGCATGCGCAGTGGTGGCAGCGGCGATATTGCGCTTCCAAACAATTGCGATGTTCCCAGTATATCCCGAAAACTAAGCAAGATATCGAAAAATTTTATTCTTTATTTTAGATTTGTCTCGTCGTGTTACATAAGAATCGATCATTAAATTTGACTTTTGCGAAATTTTTCTTCTCCATTACAACTCAAAGACACCTCACTTTTGATACAGTATATCTCTAGAACTAGGTGAGATATCGAAAATTTTTATTCTTTATTTTTCATTTTTCTCGTCTTTTTAAATAAGAATGCATCATCAAATTTGACTTTGACCAATTTTTTCTTCTGAATTTCAACTAAAACCATTTCACATTTGGGACAGAATATCTCGAAAACTAAGCAGGATATCAATAAATTTTATTCTTCATTTTTTATTTTTCATATCGAGTTACATAATAATCTATTACCAGATTGCGGCGTCTCGTTTATCCTAGAGTCCCCTTGAGGTTTTTGTATATATTCCCCGTGTCTGTATGGAAGCGGCCATGCCCCCTCCACTCCGACCATGCCCCCCACTCCTCCTCCTCCCTGCTTCACTTCAATGCGTGGTGAAGGTCTCTTGCGTCGTCTCCATATATTTCCTTCCTCCATGTTCTGTGGTCGCTTTATATTTAAGAAATAGTTAAATAAAATACGCTATTTATTTGGTTTGATTTTTCGTCTATCTGAATTCGAGGACAAAAAATATTTTCGATCCCATACGCATAGATGGCATATAACATTAAAAGAAAAAATTTTGCGACATAATCTTAAATTGTCAATGACAGTCCACTTTCTTACCAATATTTGAGAATCACAAATATATTGTCTCTGACCCACAATATGGATTTTATCGAGACAGTTGTCTTTAAATAATTAACACAGTATATGTCAACTTAGCTGCTCCAGGAGAAACAGAACAAAGTTATGATAAGTTATCTCTTAAATAAACAAATTCTTGATTGGCTACAATGGGATTTACGGCATATTAAAACTGTCTTCCACTGAATTAAGCATCGCCTCTACCCAATTAGTCAAGTTAGGGAACGTCCATAAAATATGTGGCTTGATCTGGGGGTAAGGGGGAGGGGTTGGGTTGAAACCTATGCTGGGCTATGTGGGGGGAGGGGGGTTCGGAGCCAAGCCACGTTGCTTTTCATTAATATTATTAGATACTTTAAAAATAACTCACAACAGTATGTGAATATTTATTCTTGTCATTTAATTATCTTCGTATTTAATTTATCATAGTCTGACAAGAGAAAACAGTGCAAAATATGTTGTGGAATCAATACGAAAAAAGCTACGTGCTAGGCAGGGGAAAGGGGGTGGAAGTAAAAGACGTAAAGTTATGCGAGGGTAAGGGGAGGGGGTTCAGATTAGACCAAAATGGGGCTGCGTGGTTTCTGGATGCCACATTATGTGTAAATAAAAAATGGCCTTATAAAAAGTCATTTTTTTACGCGCCTGGAGGCCGTAGAGTATCTTCTTAATTTGCAGGAAATACTTTGATCCTATAAATATGTAGTAGTTTAATGGAGTTAAAGATATTGAAAAATTGAAATAATCAGTAAAGCTGGAGGCAAAACAGTTTTTTTAAACTGCATATAGCTTAATCAGTAAGTAACATCAGAGGTTTCAAAAGCAGTAACTTAAATACCAAACTCTGATGGTGCACAAAGGCTGAACTGTGCCTTGGTGTTTGAAAAGCGTGCCCAATCTTACGTAATGTCCGGGCATCCACACTCAGCCTGTTTAACCAAGAGTGCAGCCCAGATCAATGCAGGTACAATTATTAATGTCTATAGAACAGAGTTAGGCCTCTTCTACCAGGCATGTAGTAGTGGAAAGAGATATCTTCACTCTATAGTAGAAGTAAGCTTCATGTTATTTGTTCGACACAAATCTGACTACGAAGAAATTGCAATGAGGATGTGAGACCAAAGATTTTCCCCAGAGTGTCAATGCAAATATGTCTACATGGGTCTGCATTCTGGTGGTGTTATTAAAATTCAACATTTCCAGAATTATGGGAGTTGGGTTAAAAAACGTTGGTCAGATAATCGGTTGAATATGGCGGTGTACTTTAGGACCCACAATTTGGTTATCAAATACAGGAGTTGGAAGGTGTGCAAAGAAGAGCAGCTAAATGTTTCTGTGGAAATTATCGCAGGAACGTCAGTAACTGACATGATGATTGTGAATGATTCCTCAGACTTCCACGGCCATCTTTGTTCATGATTAATTGACTTTCGATTTTGCCGCGTTGTTTATTTCATTACCTAAGCTTTCGGCTGGTATCCTCCAGCCTTCGTCAGAGATACTGTTTATGTTGACATAGCAACGAGCGCCAAGCATCGCAGAGTAAGAGGCCACTATCTTCGTTGATGTTGTTGGTGTTTTTTTTAAAAAATTTCTGCTGCCTCTTTCACCCGTCGGGGCCACCACTGGTCTTCTCTCCACAGTAGCCTCGTTTCTTGAAATTTTACTTCATGTCCGGTATTAATAGCATGGCGGACTACGGCGGATTTGTCACTGTTGTTATATTTGTAGTGGTGGATATGTTCTTTAAGTCTCTCCGCCACAGTGCGACCTGTCTCGCCGATATAAACACTGCCACAGCTGCAGGGGATTTCGTAAACACCCATAAGCTGGTGTGGGTGTAATTTGTCTTTTACCTTTGTCAGTGACTGACCAAGTTTGCAGTTAGCCTTATATACTATTCGCACCTCCACCCGCTTTAACAATTTCCCAATCCGGTCTGTGATACCCTGTATGTATGGGAGACAGACGAATTTTGTTGGCACATTAATATCATGGGATAAGACCCAAAAAACCTATTGAGACGTCAACTTATCCCATGATATTAATGTGCCAACAAAATTCGCCTGTCTCCCATACGTACAGGGTATCACAGACCGGATTGGGAAATTGTTAAAGCGGGTGGAGGTGCGAATAGTATATAAGGCTAACTGCAAACTTGGTCAGTCACTGACAAAGGTAAAAGACAAATTACACCCACACCAGCTTATGGGTGTTTACGAAATCCCCTGCAGCTGTGGCAGTGTTTATATCGGCGAGACAGGTCGCACTGTGGCGGAGAGACTTAAAGAACATATCCGCCACTACAAATATAACAACAGTGACAAATCCGCCGTAGTCCGCCATGCTATTAATACCGGACATGAAGTAAAATTTCAAGAAACGAGGCTACTGTGGAGAGAAGACCAGTGGTGGCCCCGACGGGTGAAAGAGGCAGCAGAAATTTAAAAAAAACACCAACAACATCAACGAAGATAGTGGCCTCTTACTCTGCGATGCTTGGCGCTCGTTGCTATGTCAACATAAACAGTATCTCTGACGAAGGCTGGAGGATACCAGCCGAAAGCTTAGGTAATGAAATAAACAACGCGGCAAAACCCGAAAGTCAATTAATCATGAATGATGATTGTGATTCACTGGGAGGAAAAAAGGAGTGTGAAGAGAATGTACAGGTTGGTGATGGGTCTTGGAGGGATATAGGGGAAAGAAATTAGGAATAGTGCCTTGAAGGGGAAAGGCGACCATGACTACAATCGTGCGCTGGATTTCATGCTAAAGGGAGTGGGAAAATATTAAAAAGTGTAGTGATGAATAATTTTCCAAAAAAAGCTTAAGGAATTTAAAATTATAATTTGTAAATCAGAGTAGTAAAGGAAGAAGGAATGTAACATTCCAATTATAAAAGAAAATTAAAAAAGAAATATATATATAAAAAGGGGAAGATGGATGGCTGGGGGATTTGCCACCAGAGTGTTAACTCCATCGCAATTAAATTAATAATAATTAATGTTATTATCCTGGAATTTTTGAATAGCCCAGACTTGATAAAGACAAGAGAACACATCATTGAAACATTGTGCTTTTACAACCCTATCTTGGTGCAAACACACAAAGATTACATTGCAGCTCTGTAGGAAAACGAGACTCATGTTCCAAAAAAATGATGCATCTTGGCATACAAAATGAAATTAAATTATTTTCCATTATACTGAAAACAGCAGAGGTTTTACTCAAAGTAATGAAACTCTTTGGCATTCCCACACACACACACAAAAAAAAATAATAATAAAAAAAAATATTGTTATTGACCTGGTATTGTGATCCAGGTATAGTTTATCGGAGCTAGACCGTTATGTTCCCTTTCACATACACTGAACTATACTGCATGTAGGCCTTGTTTGGTCAGCATCACGCTTGAACGACTTTACATTCTATTAAATTTGTTTTAAAAAGCTATTGGCACTGTGCCTCACTCTAGGTTACTTAGGAGACTTCGTGGTTGTGGCATATCTAGACAAATATGCGACTGGGTTGCAGACTTTCTGAAGGGCAGAACACAGTGTGTAGTTCTCGACGGTGAGCGTTCATCACTTACTGAAGTGAGGTCCGGGGTACCCCAGGGAAGTGTGATAGTGCCTCTGTTCTCATGTAAATTAATGTTTTATGCGACATAATAAGGGTGAAGAAAAGACTATTTGCCGACGAGGTTATTATTTATCGTGAAATCAAAACCCAGGACGACGGCGCCTTGTTACAACATTTTTTTTTAACTTATGGCTTTACGCCTCGTCGACATCGAGGTCATTAGAGGCGGAATGAGATTGAGGACAAGGAATGGAATTCGGCCATGGCCTTTTGAAGGAAACATCCCGGCATTCATTTGGTTTGATTTGGAGAAACCATGGAAAACCCAAATCTGGATGCCCGGACGGGGATTCGAACGGCCATGGAGGAAAGAAAAGAGAGGAGATGAAATACTGCTAAAACTGTGAAGCCTCCTCTAAGCTTTTGGATCCTATAGCGCATGCTCGGCAGCCATATTACTTTTCCCAAAACATCGCGCTTTTAGCATTGTGGTTTTTCTGCTCAATGTTTCATTCAGTAATATTTCAAAGTTTTGATAATGCCAGCTTGTGTTGTATACGGTTTGCTCAAACAGATCGGGTAGGAAACAACCTCGAATACCATTTCATAAGTTAGTCACATTGTAATTACTGTTCTTGTAATTACTGCACTCGATTTCAGGCACAAGGGTGTGGAAAGATTTTCTTTTTTAGGTAAGGGTGTCAGGGATTGGAATGAGTTACCAAGGGGAATGATGAATAATTTACCGAAAACTTTGAAAGAATTTAAAGTTAAAATTTGTAGAGGGCAATTGTAGGTGAGTGTAGGATAGGGGGAAGTTGGGTGTGTAGGGAAATTGCCACCGGAGCGTGTGCACCATTGCAATTAAATTAAAATTAAAAATTGAAGTGTGTAATACAATATCTGCAAGAGTATGGCCTGTCATTATCATTATAGATTGGGATTGCCTGTTAAAAAAAGTTAATTCATAGTGCTCAATAGGATGACGGTACTCAAAAAAATTGTCGTCGTAGTGTAGACAATCAGCATATCTTACATTTTTTACATTTTGCGCATAATACTAGCCTTATTCTAACCGAAAGCTGAAAGTAATTTAAGCTTCTGACTTACGGGAACATGGACTTCTACCTCCGTGAATCCTATAGGTAGCGGTAGGAGCCCTTGGAACCAAGTGACCTTTATCATCTATACCTGATGCTGCTGTCTACTACTAAGGGTGTTTCAAAAATGACCGGTATATTTGAAAAACGAATAAAAACTAAACGGGCAGCGATAGAAATACACCGTTTGTTGCAATATGCTTGGGACAATAAATTTTCAGGCAGACAAACTTTCGAAATTAGTTACACTTTTCAACAACAGATGGCGCTGTAGTCTGGAAAAATGTAAAGTACGATCATTCTAAGGAATAAACCATTTTTTCACAGCAAACTTGCAATCTGTCAACAGCACACGCTTACGGCAGAAAGACGACTCACAGAATTGCGAACTCACAGACTGTACTTACTTCTATTTCTTTCAAATCGGCTGCAGCGCCATGTGTTGTTGGAAATTGTAACTAATTTCGAAAGTTTATCTGCCTGAAAATTTACTGTTGTCCCAAGGATATTGCAACAAACTGTGTATTTCTATCGCTGCCCGTTTAGTTTTTATTGATTTTTCAAATATACCGGTCATTTTTGAAACACCCTGTAGTACAATATCTCCTGAATAAACCTACAGAAATTGATTATCACTATTAGAATGAATCACACAAGATAGGTTTCAGGTCGAGTTTACTTCGTGCTACAGCGAATGTATTATTGGGAGTGTGTTAGTCCAATGCAGTTCATACTCAGTTTGTGATGAAATTAATTGCGGTAATTTATGGTACGCCAGCTAGGAATCCTGATGTTGGTAATGTTTTTGTTAGTCGAAACTCGATATGAATTTCGTGATGAGGTTTGTGTTGAGATGGGAGGCACTATCATAACCGTGGCAATGCAATTTGATGATCGATTATCATGTACAGTAACTCAAAGAGACAAATCTAATATCAAGAGTAAAATTTTTTATATCTCCCTTGGTTCTCAAGATATCGCCTATGAAAAATTAGTTATAAGTATAGTTCCTCGTGCCTTTGGTGACATTTTCGCTGTGATCCAGGCCATTTTTTAACTAACCACAAGCGGTAGCAAAAAAAAAAAAAAAAAATAAATAACTAAAAAAATTCCAGTCTGTATGTCAAGCAAATGGTTCATTGTGGCTTTGGAAAAAATATTTTTTGATCCAGGTCACATCCTAGCCTAACCACCTCAATTTGGACACAGTATATTTTGAGAACAAACCAAGATATCGAAAATTTTTATTAGTTACTTTCGATTTGACTTGTCGTGTTACATAGGAATCCATAATCAAATTTGACAATTTTTTCTACTGTATTTCAACCCAAAACATCTCACTTTTCCCCAAGGCGAATGCTAAGATGCTTCCATTAAAAGACCGTGGCCGAATTTCTTCCCGTTCCTTGTCCTCAATCCTTTCTAGCCTCTAATAACCTCGACCTCAAGGAGTAAAAACAAAAAAAACACTTACTTTTGAGCTTTTGAGACAGTATGCATATATCTCTGGAACTAAGCAAGATCGGCACGCACAGAGCCATTCTCTGCCTTTCCTGAAACATAAAAAAGACAGTTGATGCTGGAGGGTTTGTCTTTCGACATTTCCTCCGCTGGTTATTAGATTGGGTTTGTCGTAACTGTTGATTTGTCGGAGTTGTTGGCATTTGTTGTGACGTCATTTGTCGAGCTGGTGGTTGTCCTATATCGTCAAGTCCAATAGTCTCCTGTGTCGGCCAGGGATAATTTCGTATTGGCCGAGCACATTGATCATCGGGTTTGAGCTGGTTTCCGCTTTCCCATAGAATGCTGTTGCCAGCATTCTGAAACGATTCCTTATTGGCATGAGGCCGGTTGCCTCATGCTGGGCTGCTGTTGGGAAGCGGAAGGGCAGATGGAGGACACGTTTCAGTGCCCTGTTTTGTATTGCCTGTAGTCGTTGTAGGTGTTTGGGGGCGGCGTATCCCCACACTGGGCAGGCGTACTCCAGTAGAGGCCTAACCAAGGTGAGGTAGATGCTCACTCCCAGGGACGGCGACAGTGCGCTGTTCCGATTCAGTATCGGGTAGATTTCGTTTAGTCTCGTGCTGGCTCTTCTGCGGACATCGTTGATGTGGGCGCGCCAGGTTAGCTTGGAATCAAGCATTACTCCGAGGTATTTCAGTGAAGTACTCCAGGGTATGTCTGATCCATGCAGTCTCAGCAGCGGGATCGGATGGCCTCCGTTGCGTGGACCTTACTTCCGTGTGAATATGATTGCCTCGGTTTTGGTAGGGTTGACTTCAATGCGCCACTTCCTAGCCCAGGCTTCTGTCTGCTGGAGGATGCCCTGTAGTCGTGCGGTGGCCACGGCCTTGCTTCTACTGCAAGTAACGTAGGCCGTGTCGTCCACGTATGTTGCAGTCTGTACAAGGTCTACCGTGGGCACGTGTACAGGGCCAAGCAATGATCCGATCCGTGGGGGACTCCTGCGAGGATATTTCTGCTGCCTGACTTCGTCCCGTCCACCTTGACGTGAAAGGTGCGGCCGAGCAGGTAGGAGCGGATAAGCTTCATCATTGGTCCTGAGAAGCCTTGCTGGTAGAGCTTTAATAGCAATCCGGTGTGTCAGACAGTATCAAAGGCGTGCGGTACGTCCAGGGACACCATAGTGTAATACTCTTTGTGCAGGAAGTCACGGGTTGCTGTTTCATCGATGCGGAGCACCTGTTGCGAGGTGGAGTGGCCGCTGCGGAAACCAAACTGGTGGATAGGCAGGAGGTCACTCTCCAATATTAAGGCTTGCATCCTTTTCAGGAGCAGCCTCTCAAACACTTTGCTGATCGACGGTAGGAGACTTATTGGTCGTTAACTTTGGGGGAGACTAGGGTTCTTCCCGCTCTTGTGGATAGTGACTACTTCCGCGTGCTTCCACCGTTGCATGAAAACCCCTGTCTGTAAGATGTGTTTGAAGATTTCTGCTAGAAACACGCAGGCTTCCGGTGGCAGATTTCTCAGACATCTATTCCCGATTCCGTCGCGACCGGGAGCCTTGTTTGGCCATAGCCTTGCAGGACAGTTGGCCACCTCCTCCGGAGAGATGGGGTCTATTTCCTCGTTTCCGTCGTCAGCCTGAAGGTATTTTTTATTTTTTTTATTTATTTTCCATATGCAACATAGCCCAGCACGTAGTATCTAATTTCCACTCTTTTACATTTACATATATTTGTATCTTATATATATATATATATACATATATATAACATATTAACATATAAACAATGAATGAAAGAAAATTTTGATTCGATTTCCAATAACTATTACATCTATTGTTAATAATAGAATGGGTACCACACCACTACTAAATCTACTACTATTGCTATTGTCCCTAATATTACTACTAACATTACTACTACTACTACTAATACCACCACTACTACTAATACTACTATTACCACCACCAATTGTCACAGCCGCACTTCGGTCCATTATTGTTCATTTTTCTTGGTGTTGTGTGCGCTCCAAAGGCAGAGTCCCCTGGAACCGGCAGCAAGAGTTGACCTCCTGGAATACCAAGACGGCCCCAGTTGTCGCTCAGAAGACGGCCTTTCTGGAGCACACTGAAGTTCCTCCAACGATTGATGTTGCTCATTGTCGTAGAATATCTTCCGTCAATCCGGTGTAATTGTGTTCTCCTCTTCTGCTATCTGTGGCATAGGTGAAGGTATATAAGTAGTCGGTGACGAGCATCTCTCAGGTCCTGCTCGTTCACATTCATTTCGGAAGGACGGAAGTTGCTCTCGAATCCGTCTGCCAGCGCATTGGCTTTGTCTGCAGCGCGATAGACTAGACCGTTTACTCCTTGCAGGGGTGTATTCGCCGTTTCGGTTTTGTGAAGCCGCTGGTCTTGAGTGCCTATACGCGGGCGTCCCACAGGCTATTCCTGTGCTGGGTCAGATCCGCTTTGAGCTCCCTCTGGAGACGGTTTAGGATTCTTCTGGTGTCGGGGTTACGGGTCAGCTTCCACTCCTTCGCCACCCTGTTCTTTTGTTTGATGGCAGCAAGGAGATGGTGTGGCAGCTGGAGTGTTGCGGGTGTTTTTGTGTGAAGAGGGGTGGAGGCCGATACGGCCTCCTCCACCATCTCCTCAAACGCCCTAATATCCGCGTCCACGTCCTCCACTCTCTGGTTGGCCAGTGAGGAGGATAGCGACTGCTTGAAGCTTCTCCAGTTGGTTTTGCGCAAGTCGTGAGATTCTGGGCGCGAGTCGTACCATTCTTCTGCATCCACTTCTACTGCCACAGGACAGTAGTCGGAGGACAGTCGGTTAATGGTTCTCCCAGTGACGAGGCCTGTCATTCCCCTAGTGACCGCTATATCGAGGACGTCGGGTTGACCTCTGGCCGTTGGGTAGTGTGTCGGCTCGTTGGGGCCCCACAGATTCATGTTGTGTACGTTGGTAAGCCTCCTTAGCTTAGCACCTGCTATTCTACAATCTACATCAATAGTAAATACTGTGGAAGATATCCATCATAAAATGTTCCTAGTGCGCACGTAATTTTTGTTTCAAATGTTTTTATGATTTACGCCATCCAGACATTTGCGTATTTCTCAAAGAAATATAAATAATTTGGAGAATTTATTTAAAAACAAATTTGAAGGGCTACAAGATCGAATACCAATTGAAAAATACAAACAGAAAAAAAAGAAAAAAAAATATTTCGCGGGTCGTGGTTTTGAACTTAGGACGCCTCATTCAGGAACACACATCACCTCAACATGCACCGCTAAACCACAATTATCAACAACCAGTCTTCTGTAGAGGTTTAAGTCATTTAGGCACAATTTTTAAACTAGTTAATCCTCGATTTCTCTTAATCGAAGGCCCACCACGCATAACTGCTTTAGGGCAAGAAACCAGAGGTGCCGTACTATTTACCAGACTTGTTCATTGTACAATAGTGATTTCCACACTGAAGACCTCTCCCAGTCAACTTTCCACAGCTGCATGTTTCGCAACTCCAAGAAATACCGAATGAAGTTGATTTTTAATTCAATGTTATAAGGGTCTACTAGAGATCGCGATTCCGCTACAATAACATGCAGTAATATCGTTGTAATACTGCTGTAGTCAGTCGCAAGATGTATTATTTTCAAGTAGTAATTCTGTTGTAAAGAGCCTGGACCATTATTTTCAAGCAAAAATATAGCCTGGACCAGCATGAAACCGTTAAATGTACTTCGGAAACAATTTCTATCGGAGTCTTGCATTTGACCATTCAGTATTATGATGCCAACTCCTGGCGGAATCGCGATCTCCAGTAATCCCGAATTTAATCATAGTACTAATTATATATTATTTACCTTACTATTTTCTATTAATTTATGTAGTGATTTCTAGTTTTAAGTATCACGTAGTTTTCAGGGTTCAAGTTTACATCGCGTTACACGACGTTGCTAACGTAGGATAAAATGATTGTATCAATGCGCGTGTGATTGAGGTTTTGAATTTGTAGCGCCAATATTAGCGGAGATTGTGGTTAGGTTGAAATTCAGCCTGGACCATAATGAAACTGAATCTTTTTGACACAGCCAATGGCACGAGAAATTTAGTTATCAGTTATTTAAGCAACTTTCATAAGCACTATGTAACATCTTGTATCGCGACGTAAACTATTCCCGTTTTGAGACCAGGTCTAGTGGCTCCAGTTTTCTTAAGTTGGCAATACTGCAACGAATATACAGATCTATATTCAATCAGCTGGTGCTTACATGTTACTGACTATCGGAGCATTTGTTTCTGTTGGAAATGTGAGTAAAAAGTTTTTCACGTGACATCTTTTGTGTATTTAATTATATTCTTAGTTGCCACATGTTGATTTATTTCGAAGATGCAATTATTTAAGTCGGTTCCGAAACTCGGCATTATAGGTTTTTTGGTTCAAGTTTACGTCGCGATACACAACAACATTAACCTAAGATACAATGAGTGTCTCAATGCGCGTGTGACTGAGGCTTTGATTTTGTAGCGACAATATTAACGGAGATTGTGGTTAGGTTGAAATTCGGCCTGGACCAGAATGAAAACAAAACTTTCAAGTCACAGCAAAAGGCACGAGGAATTTAGTTATTTAAAATACTTTCGTCAGTACTATGTCACATTGTGACGTCTTGTATCGCGACGTAAACTACTCCCGGTTTTTTCCCCATCAGTACATGACATTTGTAGGTGCTTACGTTATGTTCTGTCAGTTTTGTTTTGGATAGAAATGCTTCAATGTTTTTTTCTCACTGTAAAATGAAATTGGGATTACTGGATATCGCGATTCCGCCGAGAGTTGGCATCATAATACTGCAGTGATCAAATGCAAGACTCCAATATAAATTCTTTCCTAAGTACATTTAACGGTTTCATGCTGGTCCAGGCTGTATTACAACCTAATTTTTGCTTTAAAACAGTGGTCCAGGCTGTATTACAACAGAATTACTACTTGAAAATAATACGTCTTGCGACTGAATACAGCAGTATTCCAACGATATTACTGCATGTTATTGTAGCGGAATCGCGATCTCCAGTAGACGCATGAAATTCTTGTCAGTTTCACTAATATTCGGTTATCAGTTTGATAAATTTCGTATGCTTTCTGTATTTTGTGTTATTTAGTATAACGCACTATTGTGTTGTTAGCTATACGGTATGAGTAATAACTGCCAATCCTTTAAGTGTGAACATTTCTCGTTGATTCCTGATTTGGCAACGTTTCTATTTAAGTCTTCATGATAGTAATAATTATTTATGGCTACTAGTATTGTAGATGAAAACACAACAAATGTTGTGTCGTTAGTATCCCTGCAAATTTGAAACACTAACAGTTAACAAGAATTTAAATAGTTGTAATTATATGCATAATATTAAAAGAAGCTATTTTTAATTGAAATGCTCCCTTGATCAGAAAGTTACATAATATTGATATGGTTTTTGTAATAAATATTTCTTGAGATTAAAAAGGGTCAGATTATGTGAAAATTTGTATTATTTGATCCAACATACATTGGTATGGTCCCCTAGATGATAACATGTGTGCAAGTGTATTACTACAGATCTTTGTAATTTATTTTCATCTACAGGATTGTCATACTTGTCTGAAGTATAACTGTTCTGATTGTTTATTGCCAATATACTCGTGTGCACAAGTTTCTAGCAAGGACCAATACATCTTACACAACAAGAATACCTTATAGTATAATGAATTCCAATATAAAATGAATTCCATAGCAAAGCCAGGAACTTTGAGTAATTAAATTAACATTAAGTTACAATAATTCAATAGAGAAATGCTATTACACACAGTTCACAACTCATTAAGATTATATAAAGCCTTATTTCATAGATAACGTTTTACTTCAGTTTTAAATTCATTTCCAGTCAATGCCTTTAAATGTGTAGGTAGCTTATTATATTGTCTTGCTCCCATTTCAAACGCACTTCTATTTGCTGCCTTGGAGTTATATCTTTTGATATGAAAATCAGTTTTGATTTGAGTGTCATAATTATGAATTTCACTATTAGTGTTATTATATTTTGGATTGCATCTAATCAGTAACAAAACCCTATATATATATATAGTGAAAATATAATAAGAATATTTTCTTGTCTAAATATTTCTTTACAGGGTGTATTCCTATCCAACTTAAATATTATCCTGATACATCTTTTCTGGAGCACTAACAATCTATTCATGTAATCCCGAATTTTTATTATTATGTACTGGATTCTTGTGCATGTGGTAGAAATTATTTTTGAAGGACCGAGCGTGGTGGGTGAGTGATAAACATTTGGGAGGACGCTGGTTCGAATCCCCGTCTGGGCATCCAGATTTGGGTTTTCCATGGTTTCCCCAAATCACTCCAGGCGAATGCCGGGATTCTTCCTTCAAAAGGCCATGGTCGATTTCCTTCCCATTCTTTATCCCCAGTCCCATCCCTCCTTTAATGACCTCAGTATCGACGAGGTGTAAAGCCGTATGTAAAAAAAAATTCAAGGTCTATTAGGTTGAATTTAGCAATCACCTAAAGAAGAATTACTGAAGATTGCGATGCCATGAGCAATTGGTGTCGTAATGCTGCAGTATTCAAATGCAAGACACTGTAGAAACTCTTTCAGAAGTAGTTTTGGGGGTGTTGTGCTGGTCCAGGATGTATTACAACCTATTTACAGCTTGGAAATCATATGTCTTGCGATTGACTACCATGGTATTATGACATCATTAGTCAGTGTGGGGAAGCAATGTCGTAGCAGACTCGTGATCTGCACATGTGATGTTTGTCATACCTGAAAACTGAGTTACATCGTATATAGTTGTGGTGGGATGTTTTAGTAATATTGTGCTATAAACTTAAACTAGACCTGGGCTCTAGCGCAATCACTGTGACTTGTCAAGGAATTGTCGTTCTGGTCTGAAAACTGTTGCAAATGTTTGTTTGGTGATACTATTTAATATATGTTGCTCTTAGAGGTGTAAAATATATAGATACCTCACAAACTTCACTCGAAAAGTGCCGTAACGTTATACCGCGAGCGACTGGGAGAATCCTTATAGTGAAGTATAATAATCATGCATACGTTCTTTGAATGATTTTATTTTGGAATATGTTGGTAACAAAAAAATAAATATGGAAAAACGTAAAAAATTGCGGGTAGAGACAAGGAGAGGTCCATATGAATTGAGATTTTATTTCGCTAGTAATAGATAACAGACCTCACGCCGAAAAACATATTTTTTTTATTTTGGATTAACCGTCCGTAAACAAAATCAGCCGAAGTAATTTTTGCTGGCACTATTTAATGGTGCGTATTAATATTTGCGTCTAATGTATGTTTCTGATTGGCTGTGATCTCAGTCAGTAGCGTAATTTTAATTGTATTTTTATTAACTGTTTACAGAGTAATAAAATTGTCTTGGAAACACTCTCCATATAATGAGAAAGGTTGTAGGAACTATTTTCAAGTCTGTTAATCCAACATCCATTGATTTAAATTTTATTCCACTTCTTCTGAATTTCCTCGTGTGGCTAAAATGGTTATTAAAATCGTGCATACGAAATAAAAAATGATTTCGTCCACAAGCATTTGCGTTTAGGCACAATGCAGCCTGGTATGATTTAAAAATCGGGTACCCAAAATATCAAGTGATATGGTTACGTTTCACTATGGTACAGGCTGCATTACGACTGAATCACATATTTGTAAAATATAATTCCGTCATTAATTGTTTGAGTTTATGCTGTAATGCAGCTTGGAGCATAGTAATAGTGATAGAAACGATATGGAAATTGGTTATCCGCAATATCCGTGGCCATGAAATGATTCTCGGTGTGATTACTGCTTTCTACTGCTAGCTAAATAAAATATCAATTCATATGGACCTCTCCTTGTCTCTACCCGAAATTACACACTAAAACAAAACAAATTTGAACTATAAGCAGAAGTTTGTTGCCTCATTTACATACACATATGCGATGTCGAACAATAATAGATATTAAATTGTCAAGAAACATATCTGACATGTTTTTTTGTCCCAGATGTTAATATTCTACGGCATTTATCAAAGTAGGTTGTGGCAATATTAACGTAGCTTATGTTTGGGTTGAAAGTGCGGCAATATCCTTCCTTCAGCATCAGGTCAAAGGAATTTAGTTTTTATAGCTGAAATGCAGCCTGTACCAAAATAGTGTTTGGTTCTTGTTGTTAAAGAATAATTTGCTAGAAATATGGATTTATTAAACATTTAAGTTATGGTTTTCAGGCAGAATCATTTGTAGCATTTGGGGAAAGATTGGAATGTAGCCTGGACCAAAAATGGACATAGACGCTTCCTTTTGTAGCTTAATGGACTTGAAATTTTGTTTTTATTATAAAGTTAAGTTGGTTTGGTTTTCGTTGTTGGTCATTGATGCAGTTTGTTGCACATAATAATAGTATCCCTGGAAGTCGCATATGATTTCAAATGGTGTCCTCTCATCGCTTAGTGTGGAATGTTACAGCAGTTTTTTTATTATTACTTTGCGTGAAGCTGGTGCATTATGCACTATCTTGATGGGTGTAATGGAAACATATTATGAAATTATATACTCGAAGCAACGATAGCGTTATCATTACACATCGCTATATGCCTTCTCCCAGTCGCTCGCCGCCTTATGTGAAGTTTGTGAGGACGGATATATTTTACAGCTCTAGGAGCAACATGTATTAAATAATATCACCCAACAAACGTCTGCAACAGTTTTCACACCAAACTGGCAATTTCTTAATGAATCCCAGTGATTGCATTACCACCTATACCTACTTCACAGTGATGCCACATATATCTTTGTGGCTATTTTCCTGTTGACCTTCTTTCAAGTTTAATGAGTTTTTATTTCACATTCTTTGTTTTGGGGATATTATTTGGCATTTCCTTCGATAATTTATTTTGGCCACGTTTCTAGGACATTTTCTATTTTTATGTCCGTAATGAAGTACCTGTTTGTGGAGATGTTAATCTGTTCCACAACTTTCAGTTCTTATACAAAAAATATTTCATTGCCAGTGTCTGCCTTGTATACTCCCAGCACCTCCTGTCTTCCACTGAGTTCCAACCCAGCTTCGCTAGTTGATGAGTCACGACCAGTAGAAATTGTTGCCCACTCAAGCTGCAAATACCGTCCATATACAGGGTGTCTCAGAATGTTTTTCGTTTTTGGATTGACCAATAAGCGCCAACCACAGGTAGCAGGGGGGGGGGGGGAGTGGACTCAAACGCTTGGCCGGCTTGTTAAGTTTAGTAGCCATGAATTGTTTCACGGGATTACAGCGCGGGTTTTGCGTGAGAGCGTTTTATAAAAACAACGATTCCTACACTGTTGTTCGTCGTCTCTACAGGACACATTTTAATTTAAAAAGCTTAAGACACGTGCCAAGTGCCAATTTAATTAAGCATTGGGTGTGCAAGTTTGAAGAGACTGGGAATGCAATGCCGGACAAATCGTCTGGGCGTAAAAGGACATCAAGAACGAGCATGAACGTCGATCGCGTTCGAGAGTCTGTTATGGACGACCCACGACAGTCACTGAGATTGCGCGCAGCTTCTCTTAATTTGAACAAATCTACGGTTCATCGCATTATTTCGAAAGATTTACATTTCCACCCCTATAAAATTGTTATTGTTCAAGAAATGAAGCCTGATGATCCTGATAAACGAGTCGAATTCTGCAGGACAATGAAAAACCGTTTTAGGAGTTTCAATAACATCTGGTTCTCCGACGAATCAAATTTTCACGGTCATGTGAATAAACAAAATTGCAGATACTGGGCTTCCGAGAATCCGTTGGAACTGCATCAGACGCCCTTGAACTCGCCAAAAGTTGTTGTTTGGGCTGCCATATCAAGTCAAGGAATTATCGGTCCTTATTTTTTTGAGGGTAACCGAGGTCGAACTCAGACCGTTAATTCTGACCGATATTGCCATATGTTCCGTACTTTTTTGGCTACAGAAATGCAAAACCAGAAGGGCTACAACCGCTACACCTTTTTCCAGCAAGATGGAGCCACTTCTCATGTTACAAACGACTCATTAGCTGGTCTTCACAATTTATTCCCTGGAAGAGTGATAAGTCGCCGAGGAGACATCAATTGGCCACCGAGGAGCCCTGATTTAACGCCTGCTGATTTCTTCCTATGGGGCTACCTAAAAAGCAAAGTTTACAATCCATTGCCACCCAACCTGAATGTTTTGAACCAAAGAATCACTGAAGAAATCAACTCTATTCCAAGAGCGATGCACCAGCGAGTTATTGAAAAGTTTAGGTCCAGGTTAAATGAGTGTGAACAAATGAATGGTGCGCATTTGCAAACGGTTGTTTTTCATAAATAAACTTCAAGAATTGCTCTTTAAATGAACATTAAATAAAACGAGATTTAATTGATATTTTGTTTTTTATTTAACATCTAAAAACAAAAAACATTCTGAGACACCCTTTATTTCTTAAATTTAATTGTTCTACAGAAAGTGTACATGATATTTATACCTAGCTTGGTGGGTGAGTGTTTAACGTCCTGGCATCCCATTCGGCAGGACGCCAGTTCGAATCCCCGTCCGGGCATCCAGATTTGGGTTTTCGATGGTTTCCCAAAATCACTCCCGGCGAATGCAGGGGATGTCTCACTCAAAAGGCCAGGGCCGAATTCCTTCCTGTTCCTTGCCCCTAGTCTCCACCCAGCCTCTAATGACTTCAACAAGGCTTAAAGCCATAAGAAAAAAAAAAAAAATACCCATGAAATAAGTTAGACGTAGGGAAACAGAATAACCCACAATTATCAAATCTGCAGAGCCACGTTAGCATATGTTTGTTTTTAATATTCAAACACATACCATCTAATTATTTTTAAACCACTGTAGTGTAGTTACATAAGAAATTTTATCCTCCTATGTTCACGCTAACCCGAGCAGAGTATAACCGAAACTTTACGAAAAATGCTTTTTTTTATTCTTGCTTGATACAAGACTAAATCATTATAATTTTGGGTTTAACAAAGAAATCCATAAAACAAAATATAATATTTTTTTTTATAAATACAGAAGAATTAAAATTGTGAAGGGTATTTTATTTTTAGCGTCTTTTTTTTTAAGTTCAGATGTATAATTTCTGGTGTTTTTGCACGAAAATTGTTTCTGCTTTTCATCAGTTGTAATTAAACCATGAAAATCCTGCATTAATTTTACAGCTGTTTCAGTTGTGTCATTCTTTTAGACTTTACAGAATCTGCATTTTCTTCCAATCAAGAAACAATTTCTTGACGGATATGATAAAGGAGCTGGAATGGGATTCATTGCAAGACAGGAGGAGGATGAGGAGGGTCATGGGAGTGTACAAGGCGTATACTGGTGATGAGGCATGGAAAGATATTGAAATAGGTATGAAAAGTAGTGCATGGAAGGGAAAAGATGACCATGACCACAAGCTGGCACTCGATTTCAGGCACAAGGGTGTGGGAAGATTCTCTTTTTTAGGTAAGGGTGTCAGGGATTGGAATGAGTTACCAGGAGAAATGATGAATAATTTACCGAAAACTTTGAAGGAATTTAAAGATAAAATTTGTAGAGGGCAAATGTAGGTGGGTGCAGGATAGGGGGATGATGGGTGTGTAGGGAAATTGCCACCGGTGCCTGTGCTCCATTGCAATTAAATTAAATTAATTAATTAAAATTGAAAAATACTGCTTTAAATTTTCGACTGTGAAAACAAATGTTTGCTCTTTGTGGATAAAGATTCATCCATGGTTTTTCCTAAAACAAAATATAGGTGAGAATTAAACAATTTGCAAAAGGTACAAAATAATATACAATGTACATACAAGGCAGCTAATTTTACATATGATAAAAAGTAGATGCCGATATTTCTGCCATCAAAGCAGTGTAAATAAATGCAATTTGACTAAAGTTTTCCACCAGCTATAAGAAGTAATGTGCATCACCTAAGTGAATCTGCAGTGTTTCTGTACTTCTTTCTCCTTCTGTATGAAGAGACGTCGTGATTGTTTTCCCTCACAGCACACGAAAGAACTGGATTTTTTTAAAATTGTCAGCATTGCTAAGTCCATCAATCACACCAGATTTCTCTTCTTCATATTTGCACTTGTGATGATCTCAGTGCTTCATCACATGTTTATTTTAGAAGGCCGTGAATGTGTTTCTCTGGACGCCAGAGAAGGTATACATAACAAAAGACGTTCATCTCTCTGGACGTGTAAGAAATGAATGGATGTTTGAGTTGAACTTCGTTTGAGAGCTGAAAATTCTTTTCTGAAGGTGGGATGCTATCAATGTTGTATTTATGTTAATCCCATCAGAGAAGCCGTCGTCAGCAATGGTAATGTACATCATAATATAGTGACTGACTTTCTCTGCCAATTGACTTAAATGAGAACGAGCTGTGGACTCTATTTCATATATAAAAGACAGAAATAATTGCTTATATCTACGAATACATTGTGTTTTCTTTATTAATTAAATAATGTCGAAAGAATTGTAAGGTATAATACCGTGATTTATGTTATTTTCGTTTGTTTCAAATATATATTAAATGCTCTTTAAATATTAAAGTGGCTGACCATTTCATTGCAAATATAAATTAAATGCTCTCTCAATATTAAAATGGTTGACCATTTCACACTATTGATTTGGCAGAGTCTTCTACCAACACAGAAGTGACCAGTAAACTGTGGTTACTTTTCATATTGTATTTTATCTTTAACTTCTAAACACCATTAGTGAGTTCCCCTATAGCGACCAATCCACCATTCTTGTTATGTGTGAAACAGTGTTGTAAATCAAAATGAACTTTATTACCATTCATTATGGCAAGAGGCTAGTCGTCAGACTTGGCACATGCAATGTGTTTTTTACAGCCACATTATAACCACAAGCTGTAGTTATTTCTACATACGCTCTAACATTATGGAGTTTCTAGATGAAAACTAGTTACTTATACAGAACCAACACAGATGTCGGAAGAAAAGATCGTCTGAAATGAACTGACCCTATTTTCGCATGGCGTAATGAAAGTTATCGATGCAAGTTCAGCAGTTTATACAATTTTCTTGATTTTTCAGAAAGCTTTTGACTCTGTACCAGACAACCAACTTTTAGTGAAAATTCGATGATACGGTAAATCGGATCAGATTTGTGAATGAATACGTGATTTTCTAATTGGTCAGTCACAGTATGTTGTTGATACAGTTGGGATATATATATATATATATAGCTTACCATAGAACCATAGAAGAGGATTCCTGTGGCATCGGTACACGAAAAAAACACGAACACACAAAGAATAAAATTTTTGAGCCATCGCTCTTCATTAGTAAGAGTGATATGGCTGCACGCAAGTGGCCGGCAGCCAACTGCATGACCTACAATGCCGGTGGCTCATGGTGGGGGAAAAACAACATGGTGGGAAGTGAGGGTGGGGGTAGAAGAGCATAGGCTGTAAAATGATGAATAGCTAGTAGAAAGCAAAACTGTACACAAGGACCCGTCGCGGAAGTGCATATACCTCAGTTAATGGTCCTAAATACCTATTAACTAGTGGACATATGTGCAAACAACTGAAAAACAAAATATTCAGAAATTTTAAATTAAAAATAAAAATAAGCAAAATTCGAAGTTACACTCTATAAAAATAGGCTCTGGTGAGCGGTGGTTCTATGGGAGAAGGTGGAAGTGGGGGGGACTGGGTGGGAGGAAAATTGGTTCGATCTTAAATTTAGACCTGGAGATTTTCTGGTCCCCAGTTGGTACTGATAGGCCAGTTCCCACCTTCTAAGTTCTGAAATACTGCTTTTATCTGAGAGGACTCTGATGGCGCGGACCGAGAACCAGGTGTTAAAATCGTTGGTGCCATGTATAGTGGCAAAACCATTGCTCAGCCTCCTACATTGGACTCACAACCAAATCCACTGGCCATCAGAATGAATGGACACAGACAATCAGTACACACCAAGAACCCTGAACACCCTGTATCTCATCATGCCACTGGTTTTTTCCCCCCTTATCCTGCCCTTCTCCCTTCAACTTCTTTTCCATATTAATACTATAGTTATAACATGTAGTTATTTTTCCCTTTCAGTGCTCGGAGCCGTCCGTGATGGAGGGTGGGCGCCCTGCCACTAGAGTGGGGATTGATGAGCTTCCTGATGAGATACTGATGAGGATACTGTCCCTCATGACACTCGACGAGTTGAGAGACATTACGCAAAACGTGTGCGTGCGGTGGAGAGATCTGTCGCAGGATCCTGAACTGTGGCACAGTAAGATATTCTGTATTGAGTGAGTATAAGATTTATGAATAGCTGGACACTTCTACCTGCATGACTTTCAGTTTTGCTAACTTTGGTGAAGTGTGGCCGAGTCATTAAATATTGGGCAAATAGTGGCATTGCCTCAAACTGCATTGAGTGACATACAAGGTCAAAGGCAGTGTTTTGAGTCTGTTGTGGTGATAAGTGCTGACATGTATGGTGTGGGCAACAGATATGTTTTTTTTTCTGTCATAATTCTTTCGATTGGTTTGATGCAATCCTCCATCCCTTCCTGTCTTGCACTAGCCATTTTATCTCAATGCATGCAATCCTCCATCCCTTCCTGTCTTGCACTAGCCATTTTATCTCAATGCACCCCTTACAACCAACATCGTCAATTATCTGCTTCATATATTCTAATCTCTGTCTTCCTCTACAGTTCGGTTCCCTCTACCAGCAAATTAACCAGTCCAGCATGTCTCAAAATATGACCTACCAGCCTGTCTCTTTCTGTAAGCTTCTTCTACAAACTACTTTCCTCGTCCATCATTTCCAAAACTAGTTCATTTTGTACTTTGTCTATCCATTTAATTTTCAGCATTCTTCTGTAGCACTGCATTTCAAATGCTTCAATTTTCCTTCTTTCCAGTATTCCTAAAGTCCATGCTTCACTACCATAAAGTGCTGTGCTCCAAACATTGAGTTTTAAAAAGTTCTTTCCGATACCTAGATCAATATTTGAAACTAAAAGATTTCCCTTTTTCATGAATGATCTTTTTGCTGGTGCTATTCTGCTTTAAACATCATTCCTGCTTCAGCCATCAATTGTAATTTTACATTCTAAGTGGCAAAATTCACTAACTTTTGCTATCGCTTGACCCTATTTTTATATTTAACATACTGTGATTGGTATCATTTCTGCTAAATTTCATCACTTTCATCTTGCTTTGGTTTATATTTAGTCCAAGATCTTCCTCCAGTACTTTGTTCATGCCATTCAGTAACTTCTCAAAATCCTCAACATGTTCTACTAACAAGACAGGTGTTATGTAACTGTGTAGAGCTACTGGTTTCCCGTTCATTTTTTTACATGAATGTACAAAAATTCTTTTTATGAGTATTATATCTTCTTTTCACAGCACATGTCGTATTTTAAAATGTTTTCTTTTTTTCTTACTTTTGTATTTTAAATATGATTTTCAGTCAACAGGAGTACCGTAACCATTTAAGACTTGTGAAAAAACTTCAATGTCCGAACTTAATAACTTATTGTATTTGAATAATAATAATCTTACTTATGAATTCATTTTACATTTTTTTCTCGTTTAATTTCATTTGTGAAATCTGAAAAATACCAAGGACCTTTGCTTTCAGGAACATTGTAATCATTGACTCAAAACCGTGAACTAAACTATTTTGCTCCCCCGATCTTCTTGCTATCTTGTTCCCATCTGGTCTCCATAGCTACCTATTTCCCCTAGAGTAATTATCATTCTTTTATCTCTTCTCTGAGTAATCTGTTATGCTACACACAGTATATTATTATTTCATATGTTAAAAAATATTAACTGTTTCGACTTTGTTATCCACTGAAGAGCCAAAGAAATTGGTACACCTGCCTAATTATGTGTAGGGTCCCGCGACCACGTAGAAGTGCCGCAACACGACGTGGCATGGACTAGACTAATGTCTGAAGAGCCAAAGAAACTGGATGTCTGAAGAGCCAGAGAAACTGGTACACCTGCCTAATATCGTGTAGGGCCCCCGCGAGCACGCAGAAGTGCCGCAACACGACGTGGCATGGACTCGACTAATGTCTGAAGAGCCAGAGAAACTGGTACACCTGCCTAATATCGTGTAGGGCCTCCGCGAGCACGCAGAAGTGCCGCAACACGACGTGGCATGGACTCGACTAATGTCTGAAGAGCCAAAGAAACTGGTGCACCTGCCTAATATCGTGTAGGGCCCCCACGAGCACGCAGAAGTGCCGCAACACGACGTGGCATGGACTCGACTAATGTCTGAAGAGCCAGAGAAACTGGTACACCTGCCTAATATCGTGTAGGGCCCCCGCGAGCACGCAGAAGTGCCGCAACACGACGTGGCATGGACTCGACTAATGTCTGAAGAGCCAAAGAAACTGGTGCACCTGCCTAATATCGTGTAGGGCCCCCACGAGCACGCAGAAGTGCCGCAACACGACGTGGCATGGACTCGACTAATGTCTGAAGAGCCAAAGAAACTGGTGCACCTGCCTAATATCGTGTAGGGCCCCCGCGAGCACGCAGAAGTGCCGCAACACGACGTGGCATGGACTCGACTAATGTCTGAAGAGGCAGAGAAACTGGTACACCTTCCTAATATCGTGTAGGGCCCCCGCGAGCACGCAGAAGTGCCGCAACACGACGTGGCATGGACTCGACTAATGTCTGAAGAGCCAAAGAAACTGGTGCACCTGCCTAATATCGTGTAGGGCCCCCACGAGCACGCAGAAGTGCCGCAACACGACGTGGCATGGACTCGACTAATGTCTGAAGAGCCAGAGAAACTGGTACACCTGCCTAATATCGTGTAGGGCCTCCGCGAGCACGCAGAAGTGCCGCAACACGACGTGGCATGGACTCGACTAATGTCTGAAGAGCCAAAGAAACTGGTGCACCTGCCTAATATCGTGTAGGGCCCCCACGAGCACGCAGAAGTGCCGCAACACGACGTGGCATGGACTCGACTAATGTCTGAAGAGCCAGAGAAACTGGTACACCTGCCTAATATCGTGTAGGGCCCCCGCGAGCACGCAGAAGTGCCGCAACACGACGTGGCATGGACTCGACTAATGTCTGAAGAGCCAAAGAAACTGGTGCACCTGCCTAATATCGTGTAGGGCCCCCACGAGCACGCAGAAGTGCCGCAACACGACGTGGCATGGACTCGACTAATGTCTGAAGAGCCAAAGAAACTGGTGCACCTGCCTAATATCGTGTAGGGCCCCCGCGAGCACGCAGAAGTGCCGCAACACGACGTGGCATGGACTCGACTAATGTCTGAAGAGCCAGAGAAACTGGTACACCTGCCTAATATCGTGTAGGGCCCCCGCGAGCACGCAGAAGTGCCGCAACACGACGTGGCATGGACTCGACTAATGTCTGAAGAGCCAAAGAAACTGGTGCACCTGCCTAATATCGTGTAGGGCCCCCACGAGCACGCAGAAGTGCCGCAACACGACGTGGCATGGACTCGACTAATGTCTGAAGAGCCAGAGAAACTGGTACACCTGCCTAATATCGTGTAGGGCCCCCGCGAGCACGCAGAAGTGCCGCAACACGACGTGGCATGGACTCGACTAATGTCTGAAGAGCCAAAGAAACTGGTGCACCTGCCTAATATCGTGTAGGGCCCCCGCGAGCACGCAGAAGTGCCGCAACACGACGTGGCATGGACTCGACTAATGTCTGAAGGAGTGCTGGAGGGAATTGAAACCATGCATCCTGCAGGGCTGTAAGAGTACGAGGGGGTGGAGATCTCTTCTGAACGGCACGTTGCAAGACATCCCACATATGCTCAATAATGTTCATGTCTGAGGAGTTTGGTGGCCAGCGGAGGTGTTTAAACTCAGAAGAGTGTTCCTGGAGCCACTCTGGAGCAATTCTGGACGTTTGGGGTGACGCATTGTCCAGCTAGAACTGCCCAAGGATGCGTACGTACGTGTCACCTGTCACTCCAACTGCACACGCTCCACACCATTACAGAGCCTCCACCAGCTTGAACAGTCCCCTGCTGACATGCAGGGTCCATGAATTCGTGAGGTTGTCTCCATACCCGTACACGTCCATCCGCTCGATACAATTGGAAACGAGACTCGTCAGACCAGGCAACATGTTTCTAATCATCAACAGTCCAATGTCGGTGTTGACGGGCCCAGGCGAGGCATGAAGATTTGTGTCGTGCACTCAGCAAGGGTACACGAGTGGGCCTTCGGCACTGAAAGCCTATATCGACGATGTTTCGTTGAATGGTTCACACACTAACACTTGTTGATGGCTCAGCATTGAAATCCGCAGCAATTTGCGGAAGGTTGCACTTCTGTCACATTGAATGATTCTCTTCAGTCATCGTTCTTATAGGATCTTTTTCCGGCCTCAGTGATGTTGGAGATTTGATATTTTACTGGATTCCCGATATTAACGGTGCACTCGTGAAATGGTCGTACGGGAAAATCCCCACCTCCTCATTACCGTGGAGTTGCTGTGTCCCATCTCTTGTGCGCCGACTGTAACACTACATTCAAAATAATTTAAATTGTAGTAACCTGCTATTGTAGCAGCAGTAACCAATCTAACGCCTTTGCCAGACAGCCTATTGTCTTATATAAGCGATGTTGACCGCAGCGCCATGCTCCGAGTGTTTACATATCTCTGTTTGTATACGCATGTCTCTATGAGTTTCTTAGGCTCTTAAAAGTAGTATACATATCTAATCAATCTTGTTTATTGTTGTTGTTTTGTTTTTTCTTCTTCCAATTTGAATGTGAGAAGCCAGCTTCCCCAGCCCCACTCATCTAATTAGCACATGAGTGTTTGATATATTCTTGAGTACCAAATATACTACACCAATTCTAGTCTAAGGATTACACCCAACAATTGCAAGAGGGACTGCCTATGTAATAAAGGCTGAGGTATGTTGCTGCAAATAGTGTTCTAGTTATGTGGTAAATTCATCTAAATTCAACTAGTTTTTGGTTTAGTTGATTTATGAGAAGGTCTTAAAGTCAAATTACTCTCAAACATGTTTCTTATGATATATTCCTTAAACCTTTTAAATGTGGGAAAGGCACAGAACAGTTTGTCTGCATCTTCATTGCTGCTATTGTATTGAGATTGTTACGATAGTGATAGAAGTTTCTGCAATTCACCAACTGTTTTCTTGCAGAGTTTCCTGCTATGATGAAGAAGTGGTGCGTAAGCTGCGACAGATGCCACAGCTGCGCACTCTGAAGATGAAGAGGCCTGTCGACCCTCCAGTCGTCCGTGCAGTGTGCGACGGCTGTAGGAACCTCACGACTTTGACTTTCGATAGCTTTCAGCGGATGGATTCCTCTGTAAGTCAATGCACCATAACAGTATTACTACTACAAAATTTTAATGTACAGTCAAAAATGAAAGTTATAATCCCAGAAATTATCTCATGTAAATAATATTTTCCACTTGAAGTATTTAAGTCACAACTTGAACGATTAAAACTTCCCATGTACAATATAAATTTTAAAAGTAATTGTTTTCTCTTTCTTTTAGTACTGTCATATAATCTATTACAATGCCTCAAAGATTGAGGTAAGACTAGATTTGGTTGCTACCTTGTGATTTTTTATTTTCTGGTGTTGAAAAGCGTATTGAAGGTTATCACTAACACTGCATTAAAAATTATTCATTTTATTTTTATTTTTGCAGTACTTATGTGATCTTTTATCCTCTTCTGTTAAATAATTGTGTGTATATAAGAATTTATTTGACTTTCGTAATAATTATTTTTCTCATTTAACCCTTTCCTCCCTGACGGTACTTATAAGTACCACTGTATATACCACCATATAATTCAACGATACCAGTGTCCACTGCATTGATAAGCCTGTTGATGTATTGTTGTATGATTAAGTCAGACAATGACAACATTTATTTTTAAATTTCTGCGTGAAATTGCCGAAAAATTAATTTTCTAAGTTTTCAGCATACAGACCAAAAAAACAAGTGGTACATTACAATGAATACAATGTAAGATCTGGAAACTGTCCCTAAATTGTAAAAATCTGATGAATATGTGAAGTATGTAGAACGAAGAAAATACAGTGAAAACATCATTCCAAATGTTGCACTACAATGTCTTTTGTGTCTGAATGAGCAAAAAGAATTGGTTTTTTTTTATATCAGGGGCAAATATTTCATACCAATATGAACATAATTGATTTCAATTGCTATTTCTGTACATCATGTGATACACAAAGTCCCTGACGGTACTTATAAGTACCGGCTTAGTAATTAGCACTTAGAGTTCCAAAAAAATTTTGAAAAAAAAACATGTGTGTTTAATTTCAAAAACCTTTATACATATATATAATTGAAATTATAAATTTCCCTTTTTTTCCAATAGCCGGTAGGAAAGGGTTAATTCAATATCAGAAATTAGCTGTGATATGTGTACAGTATCAGGAAATTATTGTATTGGATACATAGTAGTAAGAATTGAATAATGTAGTGCCTCCTATGCCTGTGGTGTGGGCCCGTCTTAAGGTCGGGCCACACTAGACCGCACCGCACCTGGCCCGCACCGCACCGTCACTCGGCCGAGTGTCGGCTCGGCCCCCTCGCGTCCACACTGGTCCGTAGCACGGCCGTGTGACGGACGGGTTCCTACTCGGTCTCCTTTAAGGTCGGGCCACACTAGACCGCACCGCACCTGGCCCGCACCGTCACTCGGCCGAGTGTCGGCTCGCCCCCCTCGCGTCCACACTGGTCCGTAGCACAGCCGTGTGACGGACGGGTTCCTACTCGGTCTCCTTTAAGGTCGGGCCACACTAGACCGCACCGCACCTGGCCCGCACCGCACCGTCACTCGGCCGAGTGTCGGCTCGCCCCCTCGCGTCCACACTGGTCCGTAGCACGGCCGTGTGAAGGACGGGTTCCTACTCGGTCTCCTTTAAGGTCGGGCCACACTAGACCGCACCGTCACCGCACCGTCACTCGGCCGAGTGTCGGCTCGCCCCCACCGCACCGTCACTCGGCCGAGTGTCGGCTCGCCCCCTCGCGTCCACACTGGTCCGTAGCACGGCCGTGTGAAGGACGGGTTCCTACTCGGTCTCCTTTAAGGTCGGGCCACACTAGACCGCACCGCACCTGGCCCGCACCGTCACTCGGCCGAGTGTCGGCTCGCCCCCCTCGCGTCCACACTGGTCCGTAGCACAGCCGTGTGACGGACGGGTTCCTACTCGGTCTCCTTTAAGGTCGGGCCACACTAGACCGCACCGCACCTGGCCCGCACCGTCACTCGGCCGAGTGTCGGCTCGCCCCCCTCGCGTCCACACTGGTCCGTAGCACAGCCGTGTGACGGACGGGTTCCTACTCGGTCTCCTTTAAGGTCGGGCCACACTAGACCGCACCGCACCTGGCCCGCACCGCACCGTCACTCGGCCGAGTGTCGGCTCGGCCCCCTCGCGTCCACACTGGTCCGTAGCACGGCCGTGTGACGGACGGGTTCCTACTCGGTCTCCTTTAAGGTCGGGCCACACTAGACCGCACCGCACCTGGCCCGCACCGTCACTCTGCCGAGTGTCGGCTCGCCCCCCTCGCGTCAACACTGGTCCGTAGCACAGCCGTGTGACGGACGGGTTCCTACTCGGTCTCCTTTAAGGTCGGGCCACACTAGACCGCACCGCACCTGGCCCGCACCGCACCGTCACTCGGCCGAGTGTCGGCTCGCCCCCTCGCGTCCACACTGGTCCGTAGCACGGCCGTGTGAAGGACGGGTTCCTACTCGGTCTCCTTTAAGGTCGGGCCACACTAGACCGCACCGCACCTGGCCGTCACCGCACCGTCACTCGGCCGAGTGTCGGCTCGCCCCCCTCGCGTCCACACTGGTCCGTAGCACGGCCGTGTGACGGACGGGTTCCTACTCGGTCTCCTTTAAGGTCGGGCCACACTAGACCGCACCGCACCTGGCCCGCACCGTCACTCGGCCGTCTGTCGGCTCGCCCCCTTCGCGTCCACACTGGTCCGTAGCTCGGCCGTGTGACGGACGGGTTCCTACTCGGTCTCCTTTAAGGTCGGGCCACACTAGACCGCACCGCACCTGGCCCGCACCGTCACTCGGCCGTCTGTCGGCTCGCCCCCTTCGCGTCCACACTGGTCCGTAGCTCGGCCGTGTGACGGACGGGTTCCTACTCGGTCTCCTTTAAGGTCGGGCCACACTAGACCGCACCGCACCTGGCCCGCACCGTCACTCGGCCGAGTGTCGGCTCGCCCCCCTCGCGTCCACACTGGTCCGTAGCACGGCCGTGTGACGGACGGGTTCCTACTCGGTCTCCTTTAAGGTCGGGCCACACTAGACCGCACCGCACCTGGCCCGCACCGTCACTCGGCCGTCTGTCGGCTCGCCCCCTTCGCGTCCACACTGGTCCGTAGCTCGGCCGTGTGACGGACGGGTTCCTACTCGGTCTCCTTTAAGGTTGGGCCACACTAGACCGCACCGCACCTGGCCCGCACCGCACCGTCACTCGGCCGAGTGTCGCCTCGCCCCCTCGCGTCCACACTGGTCCGTAGCACGGCCGTGTGACGGACGGGTTCCTACTCGGTCTCCTTTAACGTATACACTTGACTGTTTCACGGAATTAATGTTAAAAAATTACCTTAAAAGTGATTTGAGTATCGTAGCTGCGGCTATCACCCGTAGTTTATTAAAGAGTACTGTACTTTATAATCTACGAAGGTAATAAAGTACGTTAAAATACTTTTTTTTGTCTGACTCCTGTTATCTCCTAATTTTTTGATGTCTTATGCACAAAAATAGTATTCCAAAACTGTTTTAACAAATGGTCGTCACACTGTACTGAAAGATTTTCGTGTAATTCTATATAGTGACGATTAAATGTCAAGCGTCACTCACTTCAAATTTATCGTGTTTGTTTTGGTTGAGGTTCCTTTCGAGTCACTCAATATTTTTTTAACAAAAAAGAATAGGATTATTATACTTTTTTATTTTAATGCAAACTGCAAAGATTCTATAAAATAATAATAATTTCATGTGATCTAAAAATTCCAGTCATGGAGTTACTTATCGCCTGCGCAGTACACCTCTATCGTTGTCACCTAATTTGAAAAGGAAAACTACAGATTAACACGAAATTCGTTACATGGAGCGTCCTAAAACAAAAATGTACTTTATTATATGATTGAATACATATTTTCCAGTACTTCCAGATTCAGATGCTTGCGGCGAGTGATTTGGGTACGGAAGGTCCCCGGTTCAAAATCCAGATCTCGGATGCAATTTTTACAGGCCTTAAAATTGACTTTCACCACTGGTAAAGATTTGATTTGTTAATGCAAACATGCAAGGGCTCTAACTACATTTTACGAATATCTGATGAACCTGAAGTGAGGCTGAAAAAAAGGACACACTTCTAAAGCAATCAGTAACAATATTTAGTCGTAAAGGACTGGAAATTTCCGAACTCTTTCTATACAGTTCTGCATATCGACCAGCCCGACAGCAGACCGACACCGGGCCGCACCGTCAAAATATAAACCAAATTTATCGGGGCCAACACACGGCTGAGCGATGACCGACACGCGATGTCGCTTGAACTCACTTCAATCGAGGAAGCGACAACAATAAGAAAAGTGACAGTGCGGTGCGGTCTAGTGTGGCCCGACCTTATGTAGTAAACAACAAAATCAAAGTCACTAAGTAGCGAAAAGGAATTGGATTGGGATAGAGAAATGAGATGATGGATGTGGGGCATGGAGGATATCCTGCTGACAAAGGGCTCGTCCCAAAAATTTCATATCATTTGTATTTTTCTCTTTCCTATGTTTACCCTCCTTATATACACTTGCTACCAGTACAAACTGGGTACAAGGCAACCATCTAGTCTCAACTTAAGATAATACTCTATCATTATATATATAACTGAGGAAGGATAGGGACATTGACTCAACACTTACCACAGATGAAGGCGGCTGGAAACGACAAACACAAAAAGAACAAACACAAGAAATGCAGTATTTTTCGGCATATAGCGTTACTCTTGCAAAACTGAGACACCAGGTTTAGCCAGACGAGCACTCGACGATTTCTGTCTGGTGAATGGAATGGCTGGCAGAGATGGTGGTGTAGGAGGAGGGGGGGGGGGGAGTGGAAATACTGGATCGATAATCGACACTGTTGAAGGTGTATTATCGTTGAAACTGGTAGAGAAACATAATAACTGAATTATGATACACACATAAATCAAATTTTGAAAAACTATAACTACGAAAAATAGAATAAAAGCAATATAAATAGTAGTAATAATAAGTGCTGGGTCTTGTGGGATGAATTTATAGGAGACTGAGGCCAGGAGGATGTCTGGTGTCTAGGATATTCTGGTAGGCTAGTTCCCATCTACGTAGTTCAGACGAGGTTGTGTTGTCAGGGAAAACTCAGATTGCCCTAACTGAGAAACAGATGTTAAAATTATTGGGCCTCATTGTTAGTATAGACTGTCTGTCTGTGGCCATTCATTCTGATAGCA
This sequence comes from Vandiemenella viatica, assembly GCA_031002005.1. Lineage (NCBI taxonomy): Eukaryota > Metazoa > Arthropoda > Insecta > Orthoptera > Morabidae > Vandiemenella > Vandiemenella viatica. The sequence goes on along the minus strand of JARYHS010001113.1, from coordinate 4,051,831 downwards.
AGTGGGTTAGTAGTGAGGCCTATATATGGGCTGGAGCAATGGAGGTATGTAAGTTGGTATATGAGGTGTGTGGTCATGCAAGTAGCATGACAAGTGATGAGGAATGTTTCACCTGTCGTAGGATTGGAGTAAGTGGTAGAAGCTGGATGCATGCTGTATGTATTACAGAGAGGTCTGTTGCACGGGAATGATCCCTGTGGTAGGATGGGGGAATTACTGGGTGAGTACTTGTGAACCGAGATATTTTTTTTAGATTTGGTGGTCTGCTAAAACGTGCGTGGGGAAGTTGGTAGGATTTTATGGAGACTGGTATGCATCCCAGGGAAGGAACATAGGAAGTCATGCCAATGATGAAGGATATAATTTATAACAGTGAGCAGGAAAATGCTTTAAGTTGATAAAACTAAGGAAGGACAAGGAATTATGACCCAACACTTACTACAGATCAAGGCAGCTGGGGATGATGAACACAAAAGAGATGAACACAAGAAACACAATATTTTGGTGCTTGTAATAAGGCCAACCTCCGAAATATCTTCACTCACACTTCCAGTACCTTTATGATCAGAGAGTAGTCTACTTGATTGTGCTGTGAACCTTATGGAGAGATTCGGGGGGTAAATTCTAAGTGGATTATGTTGAAAGGTTAAGTTACTGATAAACTAACTAGTTTGGGTAAACTGATTCAAATGACCACTATTTTTGCACAAACCAAAGCAGTCTATTTCTTTCATCAGTCTATCACTTTTTTCTGACTTTTGTATTAATATCTCCCTGAACCACGGTATGTTCTTTGTTTGGTAGTGAGTAAAAAAAAACACTGTGTCATTGTCTTGTAAAATTTTTTGGCTTGTTACTATACACATGCTGAAAGGTGATTAGATATGAGGGTTGAATGATAAATAATGCCTCCACCTTCATAACTTCTCAACAGATGGCAGCACTGGTATGCTGCAGGTACTGGCTTGTTCTGTAGACTCTCCTCTACAGCTCCAGTTGGCGGGAAGCTTTAGTGTTGGACGGCTGTAGTGTTACAGTGTAAATTATGGTACCCTGCGCAGACGGTCGGTCAATGCAATTTAACCAACGTGCAGTCATTGAATTCTTGACAGCAGAAGGTGTCACCCCAAAGGAGATTCATCAAAGAATGCAAGCTGTTTATGGTGATTGTGTCGATGTGAGTACTGTGCGTCGCGGGCGAGTAAGTTTAAAGATATTGAGGTGGGAACATCTGAGTTGTGTGACAAACAAAGTGTTGGACGTCCTGTGACAGCAACCACAGAATTTCACAAGCAAAATGTTGACAGACTGATTCAGGACGATTGTCGTATCACTCGGAGAGAAATTGCAAGCAAAATCGGCATTTCACAAGAATGTGTGGGTCACATTATTGCTTTGCTTTGCTATCGGAAGATCTATTCACGATGGATACCTCGGATGCTGACGCCTGAAATGAATGCGAACAGAGTTGAAATTTGCCAGGAACTCCTCTTGCATTAGGAGAATGAAGGTGATGCCTTTCTCCATTCAATTGTACAGGAGACGAAACTAGGGTACACCATTACGACCAGCAGACAAAATGCCAGTATATGGAATATTGACACAAAGACTCGCCCCAGAAAAAGAAATTCAGAACACAGCCCTCATCTGGAAAAATCATGGCAACATTTTTCTGGGACGCAGATGGTGTTATCCATGTTGATGTCCTTGAATGTGGGACAGTAAATTCAGAGCGTTACATCATAACACTGCGAACTTTGAAACGAGGGTCTGAAAGGAAAAGGGAAATGTTTTCCTGCAGCATGACAATGCCAGACCACACACTTCACGTGTACCACATCAGAACTTCAGAGACTGAATCAAACCACAGTACGACATCCTCCATACAGTCCAGATTTGGCACCGTCTTACTTCCATCTGTTCCCGATAATGAAAGAAGATCTGCGGGACATCATTATGCTTCTAACGAAGATGTTGAGGGAACTGTGAGACTGTGGTTGTGGAAACAGAGTGTTGACTTCTTCCGTGAGGGCTTCAGAAAACTGGTTCATCATTGGCGGAAATGTATCCAATTGTCTGGTGGTTATGTGGAAAAGTGAATATTGGTAATTAAAGAAGACATTTCAAGGATTATTTCTGTGTTCGATTTATCAAAATATTTCCATTCAGTCCCGAGTTATGACCTTGGGGGCATTATTTATCATTCAACCCTCATATATTTGTCTAATATATGAAGAAAAAATGTGGATGTGGGATGTGTGCAACAGGTAGTTGAACTTTGTTTTATGACTGTGGTTTACAGAACCGTACTTTTTCAGTTGCTGAAGAAATTGGTGGATAACTGCCAAAACATCCAGTCACTCAGCATCCCAGCAAACCTTCTCGAAGATGAATGCAGTGTACAGACTGTGGCTCGCTTACGTCGGCTGCAGTCGCTGGAATTATTTGGATATGCCCGCCTTTTCCATTTGCGCATATTTGCTGACGGATGTCCCGAGCTCGTCCGGCTGACATTACCGGGGTTTTCTAGAACTTCCATGGAGGATTTGGAGCATTTCTTTAGCATCAAGTGCAAGACTATTACTCACCTCTCGGTGCCTTGTGCCTTCTCTGACGGAAGGTGAGTTCCTGTTTTCAGACGGCACCTTGATACTGCTGTGTTGTACATTTAAATATGCATAGCGTTGCCACGACACAGTCTTATCTTTTAAATTTGACGCCACTTGAGCATTCTTTCATTCTGAAGTTTTTGTAATTCTACTGAAGCCTGTGCTTAATTATTCTTGTAAATAATCAAAGGAGAAGGAACAGTGCGCAGTGCAGATGTGTGAAGGGTTGTAATTACAAGAGACCGGATAACATGCAGCCCACAAAGCTAGAAATATGCATGAAAAATGCTTAAAATATGCACGAAAAGTGTCAAAATGTGCAACATTATATAACAACCAATGGTCTGACCAAAGTTTTGTAACCAAACCCCTAACTTCTCTGGTACATCCTCTCATCACCCTCTCCAGTAAATAAAGCATTTTGTAACCTTTTCCCTTCCATCTTCCCAATGTGCTCTGTGCAATTGTATTTGTTATAAACGTTATGCCAAGATATTTACACTTTAAGTACTCAACAAGCAATTCTGACTCCACCGTATTATAATTAACATTTAGTTTTTATCTGTGTACCTAATAAACTGACTTTTCTTGGCATTTAAGCATATACTAAAATATATTAAACATATACAGCAGAACTCCATCTGAACCCTGACTATCTGAATCGCTTTTTGAAATAAGGCAGAAGCGTACTGCAATTCAAAAAAATAATCATTCTACCTACACACCGCATGCAACTTCTCACTGTCAATCGTATGCACGACTTTGCTGCCCGAAAACGGATGAATACAGTCAGACAGCTTACTTTGGCAGAGTTGTTCAGGAAGCGATGACTTTTATTTACAGGACCGTATGTAAAAACTATACTAATGTACAGCACTTGTAAGTACACTTAACATATAAAAGTCTTGCCTTTTTATTTAATTATTTAAAATCTCTTTTTCTTTAAAAATAGGTTTTTTTTATCCCATTTCCAACATACATACATTCATCATCATCCTCAACAGTTTGCAGCCTCTGGCTGGGTCTGCTTAGCCTCTCCATTTCCTTCTCTCTTCCCACCACCTCTCTGTCTCCACTTTGTTCCGGTCCTCTCCTCTCTCCTCCACTACTTTCAGCCATCCATCTCTTGGTCTTCCTCTGGGTCGTTTACCCTGCATCTTAATTTCGTGTATTTTTCTTGGTATTCTCTGAGCCTCCATTCTCTTTACATGTCCATACCATCTCAGTCTGGTCCTCTCTATCATTTCCTGTAGGGGTTCCTCTGTTATAGTGCGTCTAATCACTTCATTCCTTATTCTGTCCATTTTAGTAACTCTCATTCTACGTCTTAAAAACTTCATTTCACTTGCTTGTACTCTGCTGATGTCCCACTTTTTCACTGTCCATGTTTCAGCAGCATAAGTCAAGATAGGCACATAGTATTCAACATACATGTAGCAATTAATTAAAATAGATCCTTTTTCAGAAAAAAAACATTTTTTTATTTTTGGATCCTATCATCCAAATTTTTGATTATCCAAATGGGGTAGGTCCCAATTGATTTGTATTGTTGTAGTTCTACTGTGCTTGGACTGTCATAGTAGGTACATTGATATGAAGAGATCAGTTTGCAGTAGAGACTGACTGAGGAGTGTCTGTTTTCCTGGTGGCAGGTGTGTAGCCCCCCTGCTGACAGAGTGCTCGTCGCTGACTCACTTGCGACTCGGCTTCAGTGACGTGAGGTGTGAAGAGGCCTTCACGGTGCCGGGCCGTCTCCCGAACCTCCGCTCACTGGCCGTAAGTGTACGACTGCAGTGTCACGTCGAGCCGGCCGTTCTCGCTTTCCAGTGAGTACTCTAATGTTGCCGCAAATATGAAACTATTTCTGTAGTAAATTCAGGAAATTAATTAAATTAATTAATTAATTAATTAATTAAATTAATTCTGGAAATACATTTAACTAACAGTTGATTTTTTTCCTTTTTTGAGTATTAGTGTTTCTATACCATCATGTGTTTCAAGACATGCTCGATTTGTCTATATTTTAATGAATGTATTTAAGACCGACTGAGCCGGTTTACGGTCTCGCAGGTCGGGTGTCCTCTCGCGTCTGGAGGCTCTGGACTTGAGTGGCAGCATGACAGGAATGAGTGTTCTGGCGTCAGTGTACAGCGGCTGTCCAGGACTAAGAGAGTTGAATGTGAGAGCATGTATTAGGCTCGCTGATGAAGATCTCAGGCAGTTACATCGCCTCACCAAGCTCCAGGTGTAAGTTTATAGGAATCTTAGTTTTGTGAGACTATTTCAGTAGCTATTGGACAATTATTAC
>JARYHS010001113.1:4019918-4045914 GCA_031002005.1 Vandiemenella viatica | reverse complement strand
ACCTAAAATTTTCAATAACTCGCTGGAGCATCGCTCTTGGAATGGAGTTGATTTCTTCAGTGATTCTTTTGCTTCAAAACATTCAGGTTGGGTGGCAATGGATTGTAAACTTTGCTTTTTAGGTAGCCCCATAGGAAGAAATCAGCAGGCGTTAAATCAGGGCTCCGCGGTGGCCAATTGATGTCTCCTCGGCGACTTATCACTCTTCCAGGGAATAAATTGTGAAGACCAGCTAATGAGTCATTTATAACATGAGAAGTGGCTCCATCTTGCTGGAAAAAGGTGTTGCAGTTGTAGCCCTTCTGGTTTTGCATTTCTGTAGCCAAAAAAGTCCGGAACATATGGCAATATCGGTCAGAATTAACGGTCTGAGTTCAACCTCGGTCATCCTCAAAAAAATAAGGACCGATAATTCCTTGACTTGTTAGGGCAGCCCAAACAACAACTTTTGGCGAGTGCAAGGGCGTCTGATGCAGTTCTAACGGATTCTCGCAAGCCCAGTATCTGCAATTTTGTTTATTCAGAGTACCGTTGATGTGAAAATTCGATTCGTCGGAGAACCAGATGTTATTGAAATTCCTAAAACGGTTTTTCATTGTCCTGCAGAATTCGACTCATTTATTAGGATCATCAGGCTTCATTTCTTGAACAATAACAATTTTATAGGGGTGAAAATCTTTCGAAATAATGTGATGAACCGTAGATTTGTTCAAATTAAGAGAAGCTGCGCGCAATCTCAATGACTGTCGTGGGTCGTCCATAACAGACTCTCGAACGCGATCGACATTCATGCTCGTTCTCCATGTCCTTTTACGCCCAGACGATTTGTCCAGCATTGTATTCACAGTCTCTTCAAACTTGCACACCCAATGCTTAATTAAATTGGCACTTGGCACATGTCTTAAGCTTTTTAAATTAAAATGTGTCCTGTGAAGATTTTTTGTCAGTGTAGGAATCGTTGTTTTTATAAACCCTCTCACGCAAAACGCGCGCTGTAATCCCGTGAAACGACTCGTGGCTACTAAACTTAACAAGCCGGCCAAGCGTTTGAATCCACTCCCCCCCCCCCCCCTGGTACCTGCGGTTGGCGCGTATTGGTCAATCCAAAAACAAAAAACATTCTGAGACACCCTGTATATGGACGGTATTTGCAGCCTGAGTGGGCAACAATTTCTACTGGTCGTGACTCATCAACTAGCGAAGCTGGGTTGGGACTCGGTGGAAGACAGGAGGAGGCTGAAGGAGGTGCTGGGAGTATACAGGGCAGACACTGGCAATGAAACGAGTGTTTGTATAAGAACTGAAAGTTGTGGAACAGATGAACATCTTCACAAACAGGTACTTCATTACGGACATAAAAATAGAAAATTTTCTGTCCTAGAAACGTTGTCGGGAAAAGCGAGCTGGGATTTAGTTTAATGAAAATTGTAGTTTCTTGTTAAACTGGAATGCATAAGTTTATTTCTGCTGATTGTACATAATCAACCACCAACTTCAACTGATATGACCGCTTACTAAAGTACACACATCACTTAATTTGACTGTGGATAAGGCTAATACAGACTGGTCGCCAAAGATGCAGATCCGACAACGATAAGGTAGACCCAGGCTTGAGCAATATGTTTTCCCGATCTAAGTCAGCGCTTCACTTAAACAGTTCAACTTCATGTATAGTTCTCCAAATTGCTTAAAACTTTCACTACGCATCAACTATAACAGTAAAGTTACTCTACTTGCCTTTCAGGAGCTTAAATTGCCGTCCCACGTGCATTACGCTACATACACCAATTCGCATGCTTACAAGACTACATCATGCGCCGATCGGTCTCCACTGACTCTATATGCTCACTGCCGGGCCTCCTTCTACCGAACCCTCTCATTGTCGCTAGACTAAGTCTTATTGTTACAATTACGCTCTGGCAGTTTGATGACCAATTAATTCTTATGCCCTAGCCTTTCCACTCTACTCTTTTAGTACCAAATTACTGTCTCATCACAACGTGGCCAAAATAAATTATCAAAGGAAATGCAAAATAATATCCCCAAAACAAAGAATTTGAAATAAAAACTCATTAACCTTGAAAGAAGGTCAACAGGAAAATAGCCACAAAGATATATGTGGCATCACTGTGAGGTAGGTATAGGTGGTAACGCAATCACTGGGACTCATTAAGAAATTGCCAGTTTGGTGTGAAAACTGTTGCAGACGTTCGTTGTGTGATATTATTTAATACATGTTGCTCCTAGAGCTGTAAAATATATCCGTCCTCACAAATGTCACATAAGGCGGCGAGTGACTGGGAGAAGGATATAGCCATGTGTAATGATAACGCTATCGTTGTTTCGAGTATATTATTTAGTAACTTATGTTTCCATTACACCCATCAAGATAGTGCTAATGCACCAGCTTCACGCAAAGTAATAATAAAAAAACTGCTGTAACATTCCACACTAAGCGATGAGAGGACGCCATTTGAAATCATATGCGACTTCCAGCGATACTATTATTATGTGCAACAAAATGCACCAATGACCAACAATGATGAAAACCAAACCAACTTTATAATAAAAAAACAAAATTTCAAGTCCATTAAGCTACAAAAGGAAGCGTCTGTCCATTTTGGTCCAGGCTACATTCCAATCTTTCCCCAAATGCTACAAATGATTCTGCCTGAAAACCATAATAAATGTTTAATAAATCCATATTTCTAGCAAATTATTCTTTAACAAGAACCAAACACATTTTGGTACAGGCTGCATTTCAGCGATAAAAACTAAATTCCTTCGACCTAATGCTGAAGGAAGGATATTGCCGCACTTTCAACCCAAACATAAGCTACGTTAATATTGCCACAACCTACTTTCATAAATGCCATAGAATATTAACATCTGGGACATAACAACATGTCAGATATGTTTCTTGACAATTTAATATCTATTATTGTTTGACATCGCATATGTGTATGTAAATGAAGCAACAAACGTCTGCTTACAGTTCAAAGTTGTTTTGTTTTAGTGTGTAATTTCGGGTAGAGACAAGGAGAGGTCCATATGAATTGAGATTTTATTTAGCTAGCAGTAGAAAGCAGTCATCACACCTAGAATCGTTTCATGGCCACGGATATTGCAGATAACCAATTTCCATACCGTTTCTATCACTATTACTATGCTCCAAGCTGCATTACAGCATAAACTCAAACAATTATTGACGGAATTATATTTTACAAATATGTGATTCAGTCGTAATGCAGCCTGTACCATAGTGAAAAGTAACCATATCACTTGATATTTTGGGTACCCGATTTTTAAATCATACCTAACGCTGTTACTGTGGTCCAGGCTGCATTGTGCCTAAACACAAACGCTTGTGGACGAAATCATTTTTTATTCCGTATGCATGATTTTAATAACCATTTTAGCCACACGAGGAAATTCAGAAGAAGTGGAATAAAATTTAAATCAATGGATGTTGGATTAACAGACTTGAGAATAGTATGGAGAGTGTTTCCAAGACAATTTTATTACTCTGTAAACAATTAATAAAAATACAATTAAAATTACGCTACTGACTGAGATCACAGCCAATCAGAAACATACATTAGACGCAAATATTAATACGCACCATTAAATAGTGCCAGTAAAAATTACTTCGGCTGATTTTGTTTATGGACGGTTAATCCAAAATAAAAAAAATATGTTTTTCGGCGTGAGGTCTGTTATCTATTACTAGCGAAATAAAATCTCAATTCACATGGACCTCTCCTTGTCTCTACCCGCATTTTGTTAAGTTTTTCCATATTTATTTTTTTGTTACCAACACATTCCCAAATAATATCATTCAAAGAACGTGTTGCATGATCATTATACTTCGCTATAAGGCTTCTCCCAGTCACTCGCGGTATAGCGTTACGGCACTTTTCGAGTGAAGTTTGTGAGGTATCTATATATTTTACACCTCTAAGAGCAACATATATTGAATAGATCACCAAACAAACATTTGCAACAGTTTTCAGACCAGAACGACAATTCCTTGACAAGTCGCAGTGATTGCGCTAGAGCCCAGGTCTAGTTTAAGTTTATAGCACAATATTACTATAACATCCCGCCACAGCTATATGTAACTCAGTTTTCAGGTATGACAAACCTCACGTGTGAAGATCACGATTCTGCTACAACATTGCTTCCCCACACTGACTAATGATGTCATAATACCACGGCAGTCAATCGCAAGACATATCATTTGCAAGCTGTAAATAGGTTGTAATACATCCTGGACCAGCACAACACCCCCAAAACTACTTCTGAAAGAGTTTCTTACAGTGTCTTGTATTTGAATACTGCAGTATTATGACACCAATTCCTCATGGCATCACAATCTCCAGTAATTTAATTTTTAATTTAATTTAATTGCAATGGAGCACAGGCTCCGGTGGCAATTTCCCTACACACCCATCTTCCCCCTATCCTGCACCTACCTACATTTGACCTCTACAAATTTTATCTTTAAATTCTTTCAAAGTTATCGGTAAATTATTCATCATTTCTCCTGGTAACTCATTCCAATCCCTGACACCCTTACCTAAAAAAGAGAATCTTCCCACACCCTTGTGCCTGAAATCGAGTGCCAGCTTGTGGTCATGGTCATCTTTTCCCTTCCATGCACTACTTTTCATACTTATTGCAATATCTTTCCATGCCTCATCACCAGTATACGCCCTGTACACTCCCATGACCCTCCTCATCCTCCTCCTGTCTTGCAATGAATCCCATTTCAGCTCCTTTATCACATCCATCACTGATTGCATTCTGCGATAATTTCCAGAAACAAATCTAGCAGCCCTTTTTTGCACCCTCTCCAACTCCTGTATTTGATACGTAAAATGAGGGTCCCATACTACACTTCCATATTCGAGCAATGGTCTGACCAAAGTTTTGTAACCCAATTCCTTGACTTCTCTCGTACATCCCCTCATCACTCTCTCCAACAAGTGCAGAACTTTGAAACCTTTTCCTACCACCTGTCCTATGTGTCCTGCCCAGTTAAGTTTGTTATCAAAAGTAATTCAAAGATATTTACATTTCAAGTCTTCAGCAAGCAATTCTTTCCCCACCTTATATTCAAAATTAACCTTTTGCTTTTTATTTGTGTATCTAATAAGCTGACTCTTCTTTGCATTTATCTTCATCCCATGTTTACCAACCCAATTAGATATCCTGTCCAGATCACCCTGCAACTGTTAACAATCCTCTATCGTTTTGATTCTTTTATACAGCATTATGTCATCTGCAAAGAATCTAATTTCAGATAGTAAACAATCAACACAATTATTCATTAGAATAATGAATAGCAATGGTCCCAATATGCTACCCTGTGGCACACCCATTTTTACTTCTTTAGGTGATTGCTAAATTCAACGTAATAGACCTTGAAATTTTTTTTTTACATACGGCTTTACACCTCATCAATACTGAGGTCATTAAAGGAGGGATGGGACTGGGGATAAAGAATGGGAAGGAAATCGGCCATGGCCTTTTGAAGGAAGAATCCCGGCATTCGCCTGGAGTGATTTGGGGAAACCATGAAAAACCAAAATCTGGATGCTCAGACAGGGATTCGAACCAGCGTCCTCCCGAATGTTTATCACTCACCCACCATGCTCGGTCCTTCATAAATAATTTCTACCACATGTAGAAGAATCCAGTACATAATAATAAAAATTCGGGATTACAGGAGATCACAATTCCGCGAGGATTTGGCTTCATAATGCTGCATTAATCAAACACAAGAAACACTAGCAATACTTTACCAAATACATTTAGTGATGTAATGTTGGTCCAGGGTGTATTACAACCTAATTTCACCTTTAAAATAATGGTCCTGGCTGAATTACATCTGAGTTACTGCGATTGACTAAAGTAGTATTATGACGTCATTAGTGAATGTTGTTGCAGCAGAATTGCAATATCCAGTAGACCCAAAAATCCATTATCAATCTTACAGCAACACAAATTAACTGTTCATCACAGAAATGAGCATTTTATTCCAGGCCAAATATTTCTCCAAATTGTATATCAAAGTTAAAAACCTTCCATTTCCATTTACAAACCAAAGTCAGAAAAACATAAACAACTATTAATATGAGACAGTGAGAATTATCTTTTAAACACACACAACTGCATTACAATCAAAACAGTTATACTTGAGACAAGTATGACAATCCCATAGATGAAAATAAATTACAAAGATCTGTATTAATACACTTGCACACATGTTATCATCTATGGGACCATACCAATGTATGTTGGATCAAATAATACAAATTTTCGCATAATCTGACCCTTTTTAATCTCAAGAAATATTTATTACAAAAACCATATCGATATTATGTAACTTTCTGATCAAGGGAGCATTTCAATTAAAAATAGCTTCTTTTAATACTATGCATATAATTACAACTATCTAAATTCCTGTTAACTGTTAGTGTTTCGAATTTGCAGGGATACTAACGACAGAACATTTGTTGTGTTTTCATCTACAATACTAGTAGCCATAAGTAATTATTACTATCATGAAGACTTCGATAGAAACGTTGCCAAATCAGGAATCAGCGAGAAATGTTCACACTTAAAGGATTGGCAGTTATTACTTATACCGTATAGCTAACAACACAATAGTGCGTTATACTAAATAACACAAAATACAGAAAGCATACGAAATTTATCAAACTGATAACCGAATATTGGTGAAACTGACAAGAATTTCATTTTACGGTTAGAAAAAAACATTGACGCATTTCTATCCGAAACAAAACTGACAGAACATAACGTAAGCACCTACAAATGTCATGTACTGATGGGGGAAAAAACCTATAATGCCGAGTTTAGGAACTGACTTAAATAATTGCATCTTCAAAATAAATCAACATGTGGCAACTAAGAATATAATGAAATAGACAAAAGATGTCACGTGAAAAACTTTTTACTCACATTTCCAACAGAAACAAATGCTCCGATAGTCAGTAACATGTAAGCACCAGCTGATTGAAGATAGATCTGTCTATTCGTTGCAGTGTCGCCACCTTAAGAAAACTGGAGCCACTAGACCTGGTCTCAAAACGGGAGTAGTTTACGTCGCGATACCTGACGTTACATAGTGCTTATGAAAGTTGCTTAAATAACTGATAACTAAATTTCTCGTGCCATTGGCTGTGACAAAAAGATTCAGTTTCATTATGGTCCAGGCTGAATTTCAACCTAACCACAATCTCCGCTAATATTGGCGCTACAAATTCAAAGCCTCAATCACACGCGCATTGATACAATCATTTTATTCTAAGTTAGCAACGTCGTGTAACGCGATGTAAACTTGAACCCTCAAAACTACGTGATACTTAAAACTAGAAATCACTAAATAAATTAATGGAAAATAGTAAAGTAAATAATATATAATTAGTACTATGATTAAATTCGGGATTACTGGAGATCGCGATTCCGCCAGGAGTTGGCATCATAATACTGAATGGTCAAATGCAAGACTCCGATAGAAATTGTTTCCGAAGTACATTTAACGGTTTCATGCTGGTCCAGGCTATATTTTTGCTTGAAAATAATGGTCCAGGCTCTTTACAACAGAATTACTACTTGAAAATAATACATCTTGCGACTGACTACAGCAGTATTACAACGATATTACTGCATGTTATTGTAGCCATGGAGGATGGTAATATCATGGAGGAAGGAATTATATGGAGAAGAAGTGAGCTTAAATCGGTGAAGCAAGCACTAAACTCTCCCGCATGGTGGCAGCACCGGCAGCGACCATATGGCGCTTCCCAACAATTAAGGTGTTCACATTGTGGTAGAGGCAGTGATTATTTCATTTAGTATTGTGTATAAGTGTTTAAAAATGCCAGCTTGTGTTGCGTACGGTTGCACAAATAGGCCAGACAGGAATGAACCTGGAATATCATTTCATAAGTAAGTTGAATTGTAATTATCGTTGTTGAAGTGAGCGGTAGACACAGCAAACTTTGCAGCACGTCTATAAATATTTAGTCATAGCTCTCAATGGGATGACTTTGTTCGCAAATTAAGGTGACTGAATAAATTTTCACAGATTATCAATTGAACAACTTGTGTTTCAGTTTGCAAAATGTTTAACTTCTTTTTAAAAAAATAAACCAAAATTTGAATGCACATTTCTGCTAAATACTTTTTAAAACGTTTCACAAATGTTACTTATATCAAGTGAACGATGAATAAGACCATCTCTACTTTTGTACGTTTTGAGAGATCCCCAAAATAATAGAAATGGAGATCACAATATACTAACACACTCTTCACTTTTTAATATTTTTAGATGTTTGTGTACCACAAATCCTGAAATGTAGTGTACAATATGATCTATTAAAACAGTTAGTGCACCTGCATCAAACATACATTCGTGGTCGGACTTGGGAGGAAACTGTAATTCTTTTTCCTCTTCAATAATTCGATGATGTCTTGATGTAAAATTTATAATATGTTCTGGAGCATGATTAACAATTTTTCCAGGAGTATACAATTACCAGTGTTTGCATATTTCACTTCACATTTCAAGAGTAGGTTTTTTTTTTATAAGCTGCTTTAAATTGTATGGGCAGTGGGATTGTTTGAATTCCTCCCCCCCCCCCTCCACCCCCCAAAGATCTGATACATTGTAAAAATATTTCAAAGTGATCCTGACTAAATTTATATGCTAATATATATTTTAAGATTTTTTGATCAATAACTAAGGAATTAAAGAAATACTTCAAACATGAATCAGAAAACCTAAGAATCCAGTGCTCCTACTGCTGTCAAGTATTATCTTGCCATATGGTGACACTTTCAAATTACATATATAACTTTCTGTTTCAATCAATCTTGTATCACTGTTTCCTAATTACACTTGGATATTATGGAGCGTGTGCTCCATTGAAATTAAATAAAATAATAATACCCTTAGTCTTTTTTTGTGGCTGTAGATGTTTTGGCAAATAAAATTCTATTAAAATAATTTTTAACAGACTTTTTTTTCCTTAATTTCTAATGTTTATAGATAGCATCAATTGAGATACATACATAAGAGAGCGTGCATAAACCACATAGCTCCAATTTGGCCTCCTGTGAACCACTATCCCTCCCCATGTAGACCAACTTGGCTTTTGCCTCCACCCCCCTTCCCCCCCCCCCCCTCACCTAGCAAGTAGGTTTTTTTCCCCCTTTTGATTCCAGAAGACATTTTGCACTGTTTTCTCTTGTCAGACTATTATAAATTACATAAGGAGATAATTAGCTGAGGGAAATAAATAGGTTTAATTCTAGATCATGATACTGCTACAACTACTTTAGGCCTACTACCAGTACAGGGATCTAGCTTTTTTTAAAATTATTCCTAGCAGTTGAGGTTAGGTTGAAATACAGCCTGGACCAGAAGAAAAATGTCATAAAAGTGGTACGGATAATTCTTTGATAGCTGCGTGTGGCAGAAAGGTGCTATAGCGGTATCGCCATCTAGAATTAAACCAATAAATATTCACATGCTGTTGTGAATTCCATTCCTCATTTTAACTGTGACAAATTTTATGAAAGGATAGCTACGTGGCCTGGCTTGGAATCCCCCCCCCCTCTCCCTACATAGCTCAACGTAGCCTTCCAGCACCCCCCCCCCCCCCCGGACCAGGCCGTGTAGTTTGTGCACGGTCCCTACCTTTAACCACATGTTAATTCATTATTAATAATGTGAAGTAAAGGAAAATAATGAATCAAATTCTGTGTCATAAAGTTACTTGTACATTCCTGTAATAGCAACAATTGTGAAACGGCTCTTTTATTTTTAAAGGTAATAATAAAGCCTCTGCCCTTTTAAACAGAAGTTGAAGTAGAGTTCTTCTAGCGTGATAAGTTATTTTGTTGAAAAAAGTATAGGCTTGTTCAGACAGTGACTCATCATCGCATTTATGATTGGAGCACACTTGCTTGAAGTTACTTAAAAGAACACCGCATGATGCCAACCATACATTATAGTAAAGTATCACTCTTTACTTTTTGTTGATACACTTTATATTAACTATAAATTATGCGGAAACATTTTATTTCTGGTACCAGCCTACAAAATGTCTGGGTTGCTCATCCCTAGAGTGGGTCCTCTTACTTTTTTCTGGTCTAGGACACATTTCAGACTAACCACAAGTGGTAGTAATAAAACTGAAATATCCATTCTGCATGTCAACCATGTAATCATTGTGGCTTTGACAGAATTAATTTTTGGTCCAGCCTGCATCCAAACCTAAACCCCTCAATTTGGTTGTTGTATATCCCCCAAACTAAGCAATATATCGAAAACATTTATTCCTTATTATCGAGTTTTTTCGTCGTGTTACATAAGAATCCATCATTAAATTTGACTTTTGCGAAATTTTTCTTCTGCATTTCAACTCAAGACACCTCACTTTTGAGACAGTATATCTCGAGAACTAGGTGAAATATCGAAAAATTTTACTCTTTATTTTTTATTTGTCTCGTCTTTTTAAATAAAAATTCATCATAAAATTTGACTTTGAATAATTTTTTCTTCTGAATTTCAACCAAAACCATTTCACATTTGAGACAGAATATCTCGAAAACTAAGCAGGATATCAAAAAATTTTATTCTTCATTTTTTATTTGTCTCATCGAGTTACATAATAATCCATCACCAGATTGCGGCGTCACGTTTATCCTAGAGTCCCCTTGAGGTGTTTAACCATACTCCCCGTGTTTGTTGGGAAGCGGTCAAGTCCCCACCACTCCGGCCATGCCCCCCCACTCCTCCGCCGGCCTGCTTCACTTCCATGCGTGGCAAAGGTCTCTTGCGTCGTCTCCATTTATTCCTTCCTCCATGGGTAATATATGGAGGAGAAGTGACGTTAAATTGGTGAAGCAGGCTCGCGCATGCGCAGTGGCGGCAGCGGCGATATTGCGCTTCCAAAAAATTGCGATGTTCCCAGTATATCCCGAAAACTAAGCAAGATATCGAAAAATGTTATTCTTTATTTTCGATTTGTCGTGTTACATAAGAATCGATCATTAAATGTGACTTTTGCGAAAGTTTTCTTCTCCATTTCAACTCAAGAAACCTCACTTTTGATACAGTATATCTCTAGAACTAGGTGAGATATCGAAAATTTTTATTCTTTATTTTTCATTTGTCTCGTCTTTTTAAATAAGAATCCATCATCAAATTTGACTTTAAACAATTTTTTCTTCTGAATTTCAACCAAAACCATTTCACATTTGGGACAGAATATCTCGAAAACTAAGCAGGATATCAAAAAATTTTATTCTTCATTTTTTATTTGTCATATCGAGTTACATAATAATCCATCACCAGATTGCGTCGTCACGTTTATCCTAGAGTCCCCTTGAGGTTTTTGTACATATTCCCCGTGTCTGTATGGAAGCGGCCATGCCCCCTCCACTCCGGCCATGCCCCCCCACTCCTCCTCCGCCCTGCTTCACTTCAATGCGTGGTGAAGGTCTCTTGCGTCGTCTCCATATATTTCCTTCCTCCATGATTGTAGCGGAATCGCGATCTCTAGTAGACCCTTATAATATTGAATTAAAAATCAGCTTCATTCGGTATTTCTTGGAGTTGCGAAACATGCAGCTGTGGAAAGTTGACTGGGAGAGGTCTTCAGTGTGGAAATCACTATTGTACAGTGAACAAGTCTGGTAAATAGTACGGCACCTCTGGTTTCTTGCCCTAAGGCAGTTCTGCGTGGTGGGCCTTCGATTAAGAGAAATCGAGGATTAACTAGTATAAAAATTGTGCCTAAATGACTTAAACCTCTACAGAAGACTGGCTGTTAATAATTGTGGTTTAGCGGTGCATGTTGAGGTGATGTGTGTTCCTGAATGAGGCGTCCTAAGTTCAAAACCACGACCCGCGAAATATTTTTTTTTCTGTTTGTATTTTTCAATTGCTATTCGATCTTGTAGCACTTCAAATTTGTTTTTAAATAAATTCTCCAAATTATTTATATTCCTTTGAGAAATACGCAAATGTCTGGATGGTGTAAATCATAAAAAAACATTTGAAACAAAATTACGTGCCCACTAGGAACATTTTATGATGGATATCTTCCACAGTATTTACTATTGATGTAGAATGTAGAATAGCAGGTGCTAAGCTAAGGAGGCTTACCAACGTACACAACATGAATGTGTGGGGCCCCAACGAGCCGACACACTACCCAACGGCCAGAGGTCAACCCGACGTCCTCGATATAGCGGTCAGTAGGGGAATGACAGGCCTCGTCACTGGGACAACCATTAACCGACCGTCCTCCGACTAGTGTCCTGTGGCAGTAGAAGTGGATGCAGAAGAATGGTACGAGTCGCGCCCAGAATCTCACGACTTCCGCAAAACCAACTGGAGAAGCTTCAAGCAGTCACTATCCTCCTCACTGGCCGACCAGAGAGTGGAGGACGTGGACGCGGCAATTAGGGCGTTTGAGGAGATGGTGGAGGAGGCCGTATCGGCCTCCACCCCTCTTCACACAAAAACACCTGCAACACTCCAGCTGCCACCCCATCTCCTTGCTGCCATCAAACACAAGAACAGGGTGGCGAAGGAGTGGAAGCTGACCCGTAACCCCGACACCAGAAGAATCCTAAACCGTCCTCCAGAGGGAGCTTAAAGCGGATCTGACCCAGCACAGGAATAGGATGTGGGATGCCCGCGTATCGGCACTCAAGCCGGACGACGGTACCATGTGGGCCCAGACCCGCAGCCCCACGAAACCGAAACGGCGAATAGACCCCCTGCAAGGAGTAAACGGTCTAGTCTATCGCCCTGAAGGCAAAGCCAATGCGCTGGCCGACGGATTCGAGTGCAACTTCCGTCCTTCCGAAATGAATGTAAACTACCACGACCTGAGAGATGCTCGTCACCGACTGCTTATATACCTCCACGTATGCCACAGATAGCAGAAGAGGAGAACACAATTACACCGGATTGACGGAAGATATCCTACGACCAGTGGCGTAGCTAGGTCAACAAGGGCCCCGGTGCAAAAAATTTATTTTGGGCCCTCAGGCCAGACGGGCGACGGTTTTTTTGCTGGTAGGGGCCCCCTGAACTGAGGATGGGGCCCTTGAATTGTTCTTTTGGGGGTCCCCCCTGAGCAGCGAGAGCCCTTAGTGAGGGGCTCCTGTGTTCTCAGGGGCCCCTTAGACGACGGTAGAGCTAAAAAAAAAAGGTCGCTAGTTTGCCATGAAGGCTCGTGGGCCCTCTAAACTGAGCTTGAGGGCCCCTAGAGGTATGCTTGGGGCCCCCTGAGCGTGAGGGCCCCGGTGCACTGCACCGCCTAGCCCCATAGTACCCATAGTAGCTACGCCTCTGCCTACGACAATGAGCAACATCAATCGTCGGAGGAACTTCAGTGTGCTCCAGAGAGGCCGTCTTCTGAGCGACAACTGGGGCCGTCTTGGTATTCCAGGAGGTCAACTGCCGGTTCCAGGTGACTCTGCCTTTGGAGCGCACACAACACCAAGAAAAATGAACAATAATGGACCGAAGTGCGGCTGTGACAATTGGTGGTGATAATAGTAGTATTAGTAGTAGTACTGGTATTAGTAGTAGTAATGTTAGTAGTAATATTAGGGACAATAGCAGTAGTAGTAGATTTAATAGTGGTGTGGTACCCATTCTGTTTAATAACAATAGATGTAATAGTTATTGGAAATTGAATCAAAATTTTCTTTCATTCATTGTTTATATGTTATATATATATATATATATAAGATACAAATATATGTAAATGTAAAAGAGTGGAAATAAGGGCCCAGATTAGATACTAGGTGCTGGGCTATGTTGCATATGGAAAATAAATAAATAAAAAATACCTTCAGGCTGACGACGGAAACGAGGAATAGACCCCATCTCTCCGGAGGAGGTAGACAGCTGTCTTGCAAGGCTGCGGCCAAACAAGGCTCCCAGTCATGACGGAATCGGGAATAGATGTCTGAGAAATCTGCCACCGGAAGCCTGCGTGTTTCTAGCAGAAATCTTCAATCACATCTTACAGACAGGGGTTTTCCCGCAACGGTGGAAGCACGCGGAAGTAGTCACTATCCACAAGAGCGGGAAGAACCCTAGTCTCCCCCAAAGTTAACGACCAATAAGTCTCCTACCGTCGATCAGCAAAGTGTTTGAGAAGCTGCTTCTGAAGAGGATGCAAGCCTTCATATCGGAGAGTGACCTCCTGCCTATCCACCAGTTTGGTTTCCGCAGCGGCCACTCCACCTCGCAACAGGTGCTCCGCATCGTTGAAACAGCAACCCGTTCCTTCCTGCACAAAGAGTATTGCACTATGGTGTCCCTGGACGTACCACACGCCTTTGATACTGTCTGGCACACCGGATTGCTATTAAAGCTCTACCAGCAAGGCTTCTCAGGACCAATGGTGAAGCTTATCCGCTCCTACCTGCTTGGCCGCTCCTAGCGTGTCAAGGTGGACGGGACGAAGTCAGGCAGCAGAAATATCCTCGCAGGAGTCCCCCACGGATCGGATCATTGCTTGGCCCTGTCCTGTACACCCTGTACACGTGCCCACGGTAGACCGTGTACAGACTGCCACATACGTGGACGACACGGCCCACGTTACTTGCAGTAGAAGTAAGGCCGTGGCCACCGCACGACTACAGGGCATCCTCCAGCCTGGGCTAGGACAGTTACGACAAACCCAACCTAATAAACAGCGGAGGAAATGTCGAAAGACAAACCCTCCAACATCAACTGGCTTTTTTATGTTTCAGGAAAGGCAGAGAACGGCTCTGTGCGTGCCGATCTTGCTTAGTTCCAGAGATATAAGCATACTGTCTCAGAAGCTCAAAAGTAAGTTGTTTTTTTGTTTTTACTCCTTGAGGTCGAGGTTATTAGAGGCTAGAAAGGATTGAGGACAAGGAACGGGAAGAAATTCGGCCACGGCCTTTTAATGGAAGCATCTTAGCATTCGCCTTGGGGAAGAGTGAGATGTTTTGGGTTGAAATACAGTAGAAAAAATTGTCAAATTTGATTATGGATTCTTATGTAACACGACAAGTCAAATCGAAAGTAACGAATAAAAATTTTCGATATCTCGGTTTGTTCTCAAAATATACTGTGTCCAAATTGAGGTGGTTAGGCTGGGATGCGACCTGGATCAAAAAATATTTTTTCCAAAAGCCACAATGAACCATTTGCTTGACATACAGACGAAATTTTTTTTATTATTATTATTTTTTTTTTATGGCCTGGATCACAGCGAAAATATCACCAAAGGCACGAGGAACTATACTTATAACTAATTTTTCATAGACGATATCTCGAGAACCAAGGGAGATATAAAAAATTTTACTCTTGATATTAGATTTGTCTCTTGGAGTTACTGTACATGATAATCGATCATCAAATTGCATTGCCACGGTTATTATAGTGCCTCCCATCTCAACACAAACTTCATCACGAAATTTATATCGAGTTTCGACTAACAAAAACATTACCAACATCAGGATTCCTAGCTGGCGTACCATAAATTACCGCAATTAATTTCATCATAAACTGAGTATGAACTGCATTGGACAAACACATTCCCAATAATACATTCGCTGTACCACGAAGTAAACTCGACCTGAAACCTATCTTGTGTGATTAATTCTAATAGTAATAATCAATTTCTGTAGGTTTATTCAGGAGATATTGTACTACCGGGTGTTTCAAAATGACCGGTATATTTGAAAAATCAATAAAAACTAAACGGGCAGCGATAGAAATACACAGTTTGTTGCAATATCCTTGGGACAACAGTAAATTTTCAGGCAGATAAACTTTCGTAATTAGTTACAATTTCCAACAACAGATGGCGCTGCAGGCGATTTGAAAGATATAGAAGTAAACGCAGTCTGTGAGTTCGCCATTCTGTAAGTCGTCTTTCTGCTGTAAGCGTGTGCTGTTCACAGATTACAAGTTTGCTGTGAAAAAATGGTTTATTCCTTAGAATAATCGTACTTTACATTTTTCCAGACTACAGCGCCATCTGTTGTTGAAAAGTGTAACTAATTTCGAAAGTTTGTCTGCCTGAAAATTTACTGTTGTCCCAAGCATATTGCAACAAACGGTGTATTTCTATCGCTGCCCGTTTAGTTTTTATTCATTTTTCAAATATACCAGTCATTTTTGAAACACCCTGTAGTAGTAGACAGCAGCATCAGGTATAGATGATAAAGGTCACGGGGTTCCAAGGGCTCCTACCGCT
The DNA here is from genome assembly GCA_031002005.1 of Vandiemenella viatica. Classification (NCBI taxonomy): domain Eukaryota; kingdom Metazoa; phylum Arthropoda; class Insecta; order Orthoptera; family Morabidae; genus Vandiemenella; species Vandiemenella viatica. The sequence goes on along the minus strand of JARYHS010001113.1, from coordinate 4,029,616 downwards.
ACCTATAGGATTCACGGGGGTAGAGCTCCATGTTCAGGTAAGTCAGAAGCTTAAATTACTTTCAGCTTTCGGTGAGAATAAGGCTAGTACTATGCGCAAAATGTAAAAAATGTTAGATATGCTGATTGTCTACACTACGACAACAATTTTTTTGAGTACCGTCATCCTATTGAGCACTATGAATTGACTTTTTTTAACAGGCAATCCCAATCTATAATGATAATGATAGGCCATACTCTTGCAGATATTGTATTACACACTTCAATTTTTAATTTTAATTTAATTGCAATGGAGCACAGGCTCCGGTGGCAATTTCCCTACACACCCAACTTCCCCCTATCCTACACTTGCCCTCTATAAAATTTTAACTTTAAATTCTTTTAACGTTTTTGGTAGTTTATTCATCATTCCCCTTGGTAACTTATTCCAATCCCTGACACCCGTACCTAAAAAAGAAAATCTTCCCACACCCTTGTGCCTGAAATCGAGTGCAGTAATTACAAGAACAGTAATTACAATGTGACTAACTTATGAAATGGTATTCGAGGTTGTTTCCTACCCGATCTGTTTGTGTGACGGTATACAACACAAGCTGGCATTATCAAAACTTTGAAATATTACTAAATGAAACAATGAGCAGAAAAACCACAATGCTAAAAGCGCGATGTTTTGGGAAAAGTAATATGGCTGCCGAGCATGCGCTAAAGGATCCAAAAGCTTAGAGGAGGCTTCACAGTTTTAGCAGTATTTCATCTCCTCTCTTTTATTTCCTCCATGGTCGTAACCACATTTAAAACTCGTCCTGAGTTCCCATTCTTTCCGATATTTTTGGGTACAAACAGTTTTCTGTACCACTTCCATAGAGAGTAATACATTAGACTTGCGCATAATAGTTCGCGAAGGGGAGCGCTCAGTTTAGTTCGCAGCTCCCTCGCGAACTAGTTCGCTCTTTTAGTTCGTTAGTTCGCGTCTCGAATTCAGAGAAACAGATCGTTCGCTCGCCTTGCTACCGCTACTGCACGCGCTATTTTGTTTGTTAAGTCAGTTTTATTAGGACATAATCATTTTTTTGTCGTTTCTAAATGGAATTTAATATGACCTTCTTAACAAAAGTTATTGCTTAATAATAGCCCTTTCAAATTACATTAGCATGAACAGTTGGCGCCGATAAACCAAAGCGCTCATTGTCCTTTATACAAATGGGTAAATTGAATAATTGTGCTATTTTTACTATTTACTTTACATGCATTTGTAGAATATTAATTTTTTAAATGGATTTGTTTATTAGTTCATGGAGGAAACATTACTTATAAAAGCTGCTAATGATCCTGCCTTCGACGCGCCCTTAATCCCCAACAACAACAACAACAACACAACATTACTTATAAAATATTATAAACGCGTTTATTTTGATGAATTAAATAACCCGTTTATAAGTAATCAGCTTTTTTATATAAATAAAGTTTTGGAAATCATGGACAAAATATAATTCTACTATTGGCTACAACTTAAGTACTATATGACAGAAATAGTATTACCTATATTATTAAAAAAATAACATTAATACTTCCAATGTGATATCAAATAATTAGACATATAAAAATAACAATGACCCTTGAATGAGAAAGTGGTAGCAATAACGAAAGTGCGAAAAATTTTCAGTGAATTGGAAGTCATTGAGCTATTATTTTATTAGTGAAGGGGAGAATAATCCAACACACATTCACAATTTTTTGGCGACGAATGAAACTGATGAAGACACAAAAGTTAAAATCATTTGAATTTCGCAAGTCATTTCTTTCATCACTTTCACAAAGCTGTTAACCAACAGACTGAGATAAGTATTATATTATGTCAGCTTTAAAATCAGCGCTAGAAAAATGTAAAAGATACTGTTTCTTTGGTTAAGAAAACAAGAAAAAGCCTTTAGAAACCAATTTCTCCACAGAAAGTGATAATATAAAAAAATAATGCTCTAGTATTCGTTGATAAATGTCTGGAGTATCTTAGTAAATAGTTAGATTTTAATTAAAGCAATTGCCTATACAAAATCCAAAAATTAAATTCAAATCACAGGGTTTCATTTGATGACTGTGAGACTATATTAGAGGTTATAAATTTGCGAGAAAAAATGAATATCAAAGTGAACAAACTTTACTCTGAAATAACAATATTATACGAAATCCAGGTAAAAGTAAAAGAAGTATTTCATGAATAAAAAATGAGCTTTTTCTCGAAATTAATTTGACAACTGAAAGCGATAAACCATATGACAATTTTACTGTAGACAAAAAAGAATTAAAGATGAAAGAAGTGCAAAAAATTTAGCTTACAAAATGAAATGGTAAAAACATACCTTTTATCGTTTTCTACTTTTTCGTAAAATATTATATTTTTGAAGTGTAGCATATTTTTATAGGTAATTCTTTTTTAAAAAATTCCTACCATCAACCGAAAAAATATTGGAAACCCTAGAGGTGAATGGTGCTAGTTCGCGAACGGTAGCGCTCAATTTAGTTCGCGACCGGGAGCGCTCTGTTAGTTCGCGAACGGTACCGCTCTCTATAGTTCGCGACCGGGAGCGCTCTGTTTAGTTCGCGAACGGTACCGCTCTCTACAGTTCGCGACCGGGAGCGCTCTGTTAGTTCGCGAACGGTACCGCTCTCTATAGTTCGCGACCGGGAGCGCTCTGTTTAGTTCGCGAACTAGGTCCTCCAAGGCAGCTCGCTCGCTCGCTTTGCTAGCACTACTGCACGCGCTCTCTTGTTTGTTATGGTAGTTGTGGTTATCGATGGTTGTCTTTTGATTGTTAATGGGATCAAAGTGTATTTTATTTTCACATTCCACGTTAAATTTCCGTTTGTGACTTCTGAAATAATTATTAATGTTGAACAATTTATTTTTCTTTTATTTTTATATCCGTGTCTTCAGTGAAATGTGTCCACAAGGAACTGTGTTTCCTTTTAGATAATAAACTAAAACAAAAGTTGGTCTTTGGGGAAGGATCGAACGAACTAAGGAGCGAGAGATCTTGGAACTAGTTCGCCTGTGGGAGCGCTCTTCCGAACTAGTTCGTTAGCGAACTACACAAGACTATAATACATACATCACACGCCACAGGAACAGAACTTAGGACTTTCAACACAATAAATAAATTCTAGAAGCATTTTCTTAGTAATAATCCTACTTTCAATTCTACATAAACAAATATCGTAAAGATCGAAAACTTAAAAATTTTATGTTAATCGATTTAACTTCTGGAGTACACTGTTTTAAATTACTACCTAGACATCTGAGCATACAATATGCTTTCCCAATTATCTTCTCGATATGCTCATTCCATGACAAGTTATTACGAATTGTGGCCGCTAGGTATTTTGTGGAATTTACCATTCTAAGTACAGTATCATTAATTGTATATTCGGAGCTAAATGGTGTCACCTTTTTACTTATATGCATGACTTGGCAATTTTTTAACCTTTTACTCCAACTGCCAGTCTTCACACCAAGCAATTACTTTCATAATATCGTCTTGTAACAAAAGTACCGAGGGTGGTGGGTGAACGGTTTATGTTCTGGCCTCGCATTCAGGAGGACACCGGTTCGAATCCCCGTCCGGGCATCCAGATTTGGGTTTTCCATGGTTTCTCCAAATCAAACCAAATGAATGCCGGGATGTTTCCTTCAAAAGGCCATGGCCGAATTCCTTCACGTTCCTTGTCCTCAATCCCATTCCGCCTCTAATGACCTCGATGTCGACGAGGCGTAAAGCCATAAGTAAAAAAAAAAATGTTGTAACAAGGCTCCGTCGTCCTGGGTTTTGATTTCACGATAAATAATAACCTCGTTGGCAAATAGCCTTTTCTTTCCCCTTATTACATCGCATAAATCATTAATTTACATGAGAACAGAGGCACTATCACACTTCCCTGGGGTACCCCGGACCTCACTTCTGTCAGCGATGAACGCTCACCGTCGAGAACTACACACTGTGTTCTGCCCTTCAGAAAGTCTGCAACCCAGTCGCATATTTGTCTAGATATGCCACAACCACGAAGTCTCCTAAGTAACCTAGAGTGAGGCACAGTGTCAATAGCTTTTTAAAACAAATTTAATAGAATGTAAAGTCGTTCAAGCGTGATGCTGACCAAACTAGGCCTACATGCAGTATAGTTCAGTGTATGTGAAAGGGAACATAACGGTCTAGCTCTGATAAACTATACTTGGATCACAATACCCGGTCAATCACAACATTTTTATTATTATTATTATTATTATTATTTGTGTGTGTGTGTGTGTGTGTGTGGGAATGCCAAAGAATTGCATTACTTTGAGTAAAACCTCTGCTGTTTTCAGTGTAATAGAAAATAATTTAATTTAATTTTTTATGCCAAGATGCATCATTTTTTTGGAACATGAATCTCGTTTTCTTACAGAGCTGCAATGTAATCTTTGTGTGTTTGCACCAAGATAGGGTTTTAAAAGCACAATGTTTCAATGATGTGTTCTCTTGTCTTTATCAAGTCCGGGCTATTCAAAAATTTCAGGATAATAATAATTATTATTATTAATTTAATTGCGATGGAGCTAACACTCTGGTGGCAATTCCCCTAGCCATCCATCTTCCCCTTTTTATATACATATTTTTTTTTAATTTTCTTTTATAATTGGAATGTTACATTCCTCCTCCCTTTACTACTCTGATTTACAAATTATAATTTTAAATTCCTTAAGCTTTTATGGAAAACTAGACAACCCGTGCAAAAATTTCGCGAATATAATGCGATGAATAGTGAGGTTGAATATGATGTCACCAACTCTTCATACTCCTACTTCATTTATCAATTTTGATTAGAAATTCAGGGAGATAAATGGCTCGAAACACAAAAAACGTATTCTAGAAATATTGACATTTTTGCCCTTTAAGGGTCGAATTACGAAAAATTCTTTGCTTAGAATGTAATGTTAACACGGGGGAGACCTTAGTCTTTAATATGATTTCTCATTTATCTATATCGGTTAGATATCAAGGGAGATAAATAGCTCGTGACACAAAAATGCGTTTTAGAACCATTTATACTTTTTCCCTTTAAGGGTTGAATTCCAAAAACTTCTTTCTTAAAATATGATGTTACCAAGGCTGAGACATTATTCCTCATAATCTTACTTGATTTATTGATTTTGTATAGATATCCCGGGAGATAAGTGGCTCGAGATACAAAAAAACGCATTTTAGAAAAATTAACATTTTTGCCCTTTAAGGGTCGAACTACGAAAAATTCCTTTCTTAAAATATAATGTTACCATGCGGATACCTTATTCTTTAATATGCTACCTCATTTATCTATATCAGTTTGATATTAAGGGAGATAAATCGCTCGTGACACAAAAATGCGTTGTAGAACCATTTATACTTTTTCCCGTTAAGGGTTGAATTCCAAAAACATTATTTCTTGAAATATTATGTCACAAAGCTGAAACATTACTCCTCATAATCCTACTTCATTTATCGATTTTCGTTAGATATCCAGAGAGATAAATGGCTCGAGTTACAAAAAACGCATTTTAGAAAAATTAACAATTTTGCCCTTTAAGGGTCGAATTAAGAAAAATTCCTTTCTTAAAATATAATGTTACCATGGCGAAGACCTTATTCTTTAATATGATACCTCATTTATCTATATCGGTTAGATAGTAATGGAAATAAAACGCTCGTGACACAAAAACGAATTGCAAATATATTGATAACTAGCATTTGCCCGCTGCTTCACGCGCGCGTGCCTTGGCAGGTGTAGAAATTATTTACCGATTTTATTCTCTTATCAGACATTAACGTGGAAAGGCATGAACTGTTAATGTATTCTGAATAGTTTCGTTTGTTTCGGTTAATACGTTAGGTTCGGTTTTTCATACTGATGTCAGAGAGTTGTTCTATTCATATTTTAACGTGATGCAATTGATTCAATAGTAGAAAAGTTCCTGAAAAATTAACAGTAGTAATTCGTGGTTGTAATTATTGTGCGAAGTATAAACATTTATTGTTTAGAAAGGCTTTCACGGTTCAAACGACATTCTTTCTTCTGTGCGCTTTCAGAAGCTATGGATTTAGCGTATAGAACCCGGTTATAGGTCAATCGCTTTTCTCGGTGCAGGTTACTTTCATTTGCTCTAGCTATTTCATCTCATTCTCTTTGACGTTGCAGACGATGTTGTCGGTCTATTTCACTCTCATTTAGCCGATTTCGGCGACATCTTTTAGCTGCAGAAGTTGACCCCGATAGATTAGATCTCTTTCGCAAGGGCATATCATAAACTTTTATACTTACCCAACTCACAGCACTAACAATGAAAACGTTTTCACAGCTACAATTATCACTATGCGTGAACTTTGGCTGCGAGTATATATAGATGAGCATAAACTTGGTTACAATATAGAATATCTGTGGTAGTAATAAATAATATTATTTCTGAAAGCAATATTTAACTCAGCTAAAACATAATATTTTTAAATGCTGATATGGAGGATTCCACGTTAACCGTGGTACCGAAAATTTAAATGGATATGTAACAGTTGTAGCGTTAAGAAAGCTGATATTTTAATCATTATGTGTATTTTTTTTTTTTTTTGCGGTTTTATGTGTAAACTTTGCATGGGATTTTGTAGCTAGGTATAAACTTTGTTAAGGATGTATCTGTGGATATAATGAAAAATATTGTTTCCATGATACTTAACTAAAAAAAGTTTATTCTTAAATGTGGATACCGAGGATTGCAACATAACCGCGGTGCCATAAATTTATGTAAATATAGCAGTAATCTACGACTTAGTCCTCTTGGAAGTGTGTTGAAATATAAAAATTCGTTACCAATAATCACAGCATCTCAATTTTTCTGATTTATTTATTTTTTGTTGTTTGGATATTGGTTTTATTTTATGTTGATACACCATGAATTATTCCTGCTTTAAAATAGAAATTTACGTGAATTGCAGCTACTCTTGATTTGAAATCGTCGTATCATTACTGTCATTATTTCAGTCAGATATAATTAATCCAAAAATGTCGAGATGTGATCATGGTACAGTTTATGTAGTAACGTGCATGTAACTGAAACAATTATTTCTGAGTGGCAACATTATCGCAAGTTGTGAATCGCTTGAAATGCAACCTGACAGCTGATATGATGCTTTGTTATAGGCCTAAGAGACGATGCCTGCAGCTTTATAATCTACGCGGTGTAGCATTAGGATAAGAAACATTTTTAATTTAAGTTTCTTTCAATATAGCCGTATTTTCTATGTAATTATTTCAGTCGCATGTAAGTACCTGGCGAAACAACAGCCTGGACCAGATGACAATTGACTCGTTTTTTGTTTAGCATCAGGCATAACGGGTTTAGTTTTAAAATTTACGCGGTGTAGAATAGAATTTTAGGATGCCTAGTTATATTTGAAATAAAAATTCGTTACCAATAATCACAGCATCTCAATTTTTTCTGATTTATTTATTTTTTGCTGTTTGGATATTGGTTTTTATTTTATGTTGATACACCATCAATTATTCCTGCTTTAAAACAGAAATTTACGTGAATTGGAATTAATCTTGGTTTCAAATCGTCGTATCATTATTGTCATTATTTCAGTCAGATATAATTAATTCAAAAATGTCAAAATGGATCACGGTACAGTATATGTACTAATGTGCATGTAACTCAAGCAATTATTTCTGAGTAGCAAAATTATCGCAAGTTGTTAATCGATTGAAATGCAACCTGGACAGTGATGACAGCTGATATGCTTTGTTATAGGCCAAAGGGACGCTGCTTTTAGCTTTATAATTTACGCGGTGTAGCATTAGGATATGAAATTTTTTTTTATTTGAGTTTCTTTCAATATATCCGTATTTTCTATGTAATTATTTGAGTCGCATGTACCTGAATTTTCGGATGCCTAGTTACATTTTCACGTTATAGCCACGAGACACATTAATCGAATAAAGTACTTCCAAATATGTGCAATTCCGCACAAGTCATTATGAAAGAAGTATGTTTTATTACTTGCTGATATTTATAATAGCTGTTTTTCAGACATCGCTCTTCAAGAAAAAACTGAATTTCGTATTAAGTATTGGCTTATTGTGGCTGTATTGTACAGCGTTCACGTAGCAATTTTGTTCCAGAGACAAACTGTATAACAGTCTACCAGAGACAATACATGTCTTCAATATTAGTAATATAACTTTTTCGTAATTCAACAGACCTGTTACGATTCAAGTAAATGCTGATTATACTTGATTCACGTATTCTTTTTATTTTGAAGTACTGCGGTCCAGAAAAATGAATCGCAGAAGTAAAAAAAAAAGGGAAATCCTAAATTTTGTCAGGTCTCTTTATGAAAGGAGTGACCGTCTGAATGTGTATAACTATCTGTGGTCTACAGTTTCACATTTCTGAAGTTTTTTACTGACTTGCTTCTTCCCATGGTACATATTAGTCGTTAGCTACTTCTGCAGATGTTGATCAGCAACATTAGCTTTAAAAATTTGGAAACACCATGCAAATTGATGGGGTAGTTTTTGCGTTATTAGAGATCAAGCCTCACTACAAACGCAGCTTGCTTACAGATTTATGATAGTATAGATTTTGCCCTTTAAGGGTCGAGTTACGAAAAATTTCTGCCTTAATATGTGACGTCACTAATGCAGAGATCTTAATCTTTAAAATGATACGTCATTAAACGATTTCAGGTAGGTATCCAGCGAAATAAATGACTTGTAACACAGAAAACAGCATTTTAGAAAAATTGACATTTTCGCCCTTTAAGGATCGTATTCCGAAAACTTCATGTCTTAAAATATGATGTGACCAAAGAGAAGACCATAAGCTTTAAAATGACACCTCATTCATTGATTTTGGTTAAGTATGAAGGAAGATACAGGCTTGTGACAAAAAAATACCTTATGGAAATAATATATGATTATTCATCACTACACTTGTTAATATTTTCCCACTCCCTTTAGCATGAAATCCAGCGCACGATTGTAGTCATGGTCGCCTTTCCCCTTCAAGGCACTATTCCTAATTTTTTTCCCCTATATCCCTCCAAGCCCCATCACCAACATATGCCTGTACATTCTCTTCACACTCCTCCTTTCCTCCCAATGAGTCACAATCATCATGTCAGTTACTGACGTTCCTGCGATAATTTCCACAGAAAAATTTAGCTGCTCTTCTTTGCACACCTTCCAACTCCTGTATTTTATAACCAAATTGTGGGTCCCAAACTACACCACCATATTCAACCGATTATCTGACCGACGTTTTTTAACCCAACTCCCATAATTCTGGAAATGTTGAATTTCAATAACACCACCAGACTGCAGACCCATGTAGACATATTTGCATTGACACTCTGGGGAAAATCTTTGGTCTCACATCCTCATTGCAATTTCTTTGTAGTCAGATTTGTATCAAACAAATAACAAAAGCTTACTTCTATTGTAATGTAGAGTGAAGAATTCTCTGTCCACTACTTTGTGCCTGGTAGGAGAGGGCTAACTCTGTTCTTCAGGACATTAATGATTGTACCTGCACTGATCTGGGCTCCACTCTTGGTTAAACAGGCTTAGTGTGGATACCTGGACATTATGAAAGATCAGGCACGCATTTCGAACACCTAGGCACAGTTCAACCTTTGTGCA
>JARYHS010001113.1:3964007-4018918 GCA_031002005.1 Vandiemenella viatica | reverse complement strand
TATTGTGGTTCACATCAGCACTTACAATTACAAATTTTAATTAATGTTTCATACAGAATACTGCACAATACTGTATATCATTGGCTTTGATTTTCTCTATAAAGCAATGACATGACGAATATTTGCAAATTCACAATTAGTCACAGAAAAACATAAAAATTCGTAATTAGTCAAATCCCATCCAGCAATACATAATTCTTAAAATAAAATTTCATAAAAGTGCAGGTTCTAAGTGCAGTAACAATTGTTACAGAATGTGATGAGAGGAGTTGTAAAAATTGTTATTGTATCCTTAGAGCGTAATGTACAATAAATGTGAATTTGAAATAAAATTAAATGAATTTCTGTAATATTTAAAGATGATTACCAAAATCAGTTAAGCGATTTTATATAAAAAAGATTATAAAATTAATAGCTAATGTAGAGAAACTATAGAATATTAAAGTCCACTCTTGTGTAGTTGCAGATAACAGCTCTAAAGTTGCAAATTTTATGAGCGTCTTGCAATGTTTCCTACGATTATCAGGAATCTTCTTTACTGAAATTCAAAACATAAACATTTATTTACTAATACTGATACCTTTTTGAATCATGCTTGCAATAATATTGTAACTGTACAATGCTAAATTTGGTACCATTATTTTATTTTCCAGGTGTCATCATGCCATTCCCATTCATGATCAGCAGCAGCCTTACTCTTCTGAAATTTTTAGAAAGTCTTTTAAGAATTCAAGAATCCTTGTAATGCGAAAAAGTATTAATATCAGTGAGGAGCTTTGTAGTGGTGAAATTTGTAGAAAATCTGTTCTGATTTCTAGTCAACTTATAAGACATGAAAATAGTTTATACAGGAGAACGTCGTTTTTCTTGTGGAGTTTGTGGAAAATCTTTTGTGACGTCTAGTGGTCTTATAACACATAAAAGAGTTCATACAGGTGAGCGTCTCCTTACCTCTGTGAAGTTTGTGGAAAATCCTTTTCGAGGTCTAGTATCCTCCAACAACACAAAAGAGTTCATACAGGTGAACGTCCTTATTCTTGTGAAGTTTGTGGAATATCTTTTAAGGGTTCTGGCAACCTTATGAATCATAAACGAGTTCATACAAAAGAGCGTCAATATCCTTGCGATGTTTGTGGAAAATCTTTTTTGTACTCTAGTAACCTTATAACACACAAAAGAATTCATACAGGTGAGCGTCCGTATCATTGTGAAGTTTGTGGAAAATCCTTTGCGAAATCCAGTAACCTTATAAAACATAAAAGACTTCATACAAATGATCGTCGCTATCCTTGTGAAGTTTGTGGAAAATTCTTTGCGAGGTCTAGTGACCTTATAACACACAGAAGAATTCATACAGGCGAGCGTCCATATCGTTGTGATGTTTGTGGAAAATCCTTTGCCAATTCTAGTAGCCATATAATACATAAAAAAGTTCATACAGGCGAGCGTCCCTATCGTTTGAAGTTTGTGGAAAAATCCTTTGCGACGTCTAGTAGCCTTATAATACATAAAAGAGGTCATTCTGGCGAGCGTCCTTACCCGTGTATAGTTGTGGAAAATCCTTTTCGAAGTCCAGTGTACTTTTTCAACATAAAAGAGTTCATACTGATGAGCGTCCTTATTCTTGTGAAGTTTGTGGACTGTCTTTTAAGAGTTTCTGGTACCCTTATGAATCATAAAAGAGTTCATACTGATGAGCGTCCTTATACTTGTGAAGTTTGTGGAATGTCATTTAAGAGGTCTAGTCATCTTATAACACATAAAAGTGTTCATACAGGTGATCATGCTTCTTACGTTTTACAAAGTCTAGTTACATCATAAAACACAAAAGATTGCATGTGAACATCATTATTCTTGTCGAGGTTGTCGAAAATCCTTTGAAATTTCTCATCAATTAATAGGATATAAAAGTAATTATAAATGAGACTGTCCTTATTCTTTGGTAGTTTGTGGGGAAATCATCTGCGCAATTCTGTATCCTTGTCGGTTAGACGAGTTCGTAAAACTGAGCTGCCTTATGTTCATGAACTTTGCGGAGAGTCATTTAAAGGGTCTGATGACTGTAGCATGTATACAAGAATTCATACAGTTTAGCATATTCTTGTGAAGTATGTGTAAAATCGTTTACAGTGTTTAGTAACCTTGTAGCATGTAAAAGAATTTATTGTAGTGAGTATTGTTACCATTGTAAAGTTGTTGGAAAATCATTTATATACTCTAGTAACATTATGATACATGAATGTGTTCATACAGATGGGTGGAATTACTGTTGTAAACTTTGTGGAAAATATATTCGAGGAGTCTGATACAAAAGTAGACAGAGAGTGATTCACTTGAATTAGTAGCCTTATACTTGAGATTTTGTTTAGGGTATGTGTGAGTAGTCGTATCCTTGTAAAATTCACAAAAGTCATTAACCCAGGCTTAAAAACTTAGTGAATAATGTAGTTAAAATATTTTCTCTTCCTTCTTCCGGTCATCTTTGTGGAAATTTGTAATAATGGAGATGGTCATTTTAAGAGCCTAGTCACATTAGAACATATTAATCCTATCCTAATGAGGGATCAACTTTGTGCAATTTATGGGAAACCATTTCATCTTTCTTTTAGTTGTAAGATATGTGAAACTATTTATGTAGGCAAATGGCCTCTTGCAAATTTTGTGGGTAGTGGTTTAGTCTATCTAGTATTCCAAATGAATAGCCTTAAACTTGTAAACATTGATGTGAACTTTTTATGATATCAAGTCACCAAATTATGAAGAAATGAATTCTTATTTTTGTCACATTCTTAGAAAATAATTAAGCTCTGTGATATCCTTATAAAATGCAAAAGAAGCCATATAAAGGATTTAATTTATGTTTGTGATGGTTGTGGAAAAATTTCTAAGTACTCAACTAGCTATTTAACTCATAAAAAAATTATGTAAGTGAGCAACTCTATGCTTGTCATTTGATGACAGTTGTGTAAACAGTCAAGTTAACTTACACCTATACTTGTAAGCTACAATATATTCATGAAGTTTATGGTAAATAGTTTATATGTAAGACATAGTAGCACCCATGTGATTGAATAATATTAAACTTTTTGCGATTATGGAAAACATTATTAATATTAAAGAAGCCATAGATGTGAGCTACAGTATGTTAATAAAACTTTGTGAATATCATATATATTATCTTGTAACCCAAACAGCATATCATTATCCATTTATTAGCAGCCCTGAGTTTGTGAAACTTCAATAAAATCGTTTGTCGTGTCTTGTTGCATTACAAATCATGGATGAATCCATTAAAGTAGGCATCAATTTCACAGTAAATTTTTTGAAGTTTTATTCACACTTTCTATTAATCTTTGGGGCGTTTGTGAATACATTTTTCTAATGTATCATTTGGTTGAAACTTTTGCAGAAAAGTGATTACTAAGTCTAATGAAATTGTGTTAATGTTTTGTCAAATTATTTCTTACCTTGTAAAACATTATAACAATAATATTTGTACATTGTGTTTAGAGCAATTTAAAGTACTCAAATTTGTTAGAACATTATAACAATAATGTTTGTACATTGTGTTTAGAGTAATTTAAAGTACTCAAATTGTTGGATTTATTGTTTTTAGTCAGATAATATTGACTAATGATGCTGGTGTTTGTATTTCTTTGCTTTTTGCTCAAGGTTAATAAAAGATCTACACAATTATTTTTTTGTGTATTTTTTCCAATATTTATGTATTAATAATTTGTTGCTTTTCATGATTTGTTGATAAGATTTTTTTGTGTAATTGGTTACTCTGCGTGTGCTATAAATATTGTCTTCCCATAAAACATCTATCTTTAATTTATATTTTTCTGTTTGCTTGAAATATCAATTCCATTATTTGAAGCCAATCATGTTTATATGGTATTTTGTGCAAAGAATTATTATTTCAGTATGACCACTATGATCAACTTTTGTTTTTCTACATCTACATATATACTCTGCAATTCACAAAATTGTGGGTGGCGGAGGGTGCTCAGCACCAAAGCTAATCTCTTTGCTGTGCATTCCAATCCCTAATGGTACGAGGGAAAAAAGAATTAATATAAGAATCAGTCCGGCACCTTATTTCTCTAATCTTATCTTTCTTGACATTCCGTCTCAAATAGGTTGGTGGACGAAGTATTTCACTACACTCATTAGTGAAAGTGGATGTACGCATGTATACCAATAAGTTTAAATGAAATGTGCGTCGTCTATCTACCAGAGATTCCCAACCTAGTCTACTAATCAGTTCTGTGACGCTTTCATAAGGACTGTAGCTAGCGGTCACGAATCGAGCGGCTCTTCTCTGTACTTTCTCTGTACTCTCAATCAACCCATTATGAAATGGATCCCAAATGGCACAACAGTAGTCCAGATGTGGACGCACAAGAGATTTGTACGCTATCTCCTTTGTTTGTTCAAGATTTGACCTATGAATTGCAGCCTAGAATTAGCTCTACTAACGAATTAATGTGTAAGTCCCATTTCATGTTCCTTTGTGCTGTTACTTCCAAATATTTCATAGAATTGACAGTATCAATAACTGAACTGTTTACTTCATATTTCAGAACAATTGGATTCTTTTTGTTAGTCATGCTCATTGTCTTGCACTTTTTACAATTTATTGTAAGTTGCCACTTAGAGCACCATGCCGAAATAACTTCCAGACCACGCTAAATTTCTAAGCAATCGGCCAAATTCCACACTTCCCTATAAATAACCGCATTATCAGCAAACAATCTAAAATGCTTTTCACTTTGTCTCTGTGATCATTTATAAAAATTAAGAAAAGAAGTGGTCCTATTATACTTCCTTGAGGTACACCGGATGTAACATCTATATTAGAAGAACTTTCTCCTTCAACGACAACATACTGCGACCGACCAGTTAGAAAATCCTTTATCCATTCACAAAGCTGATCCGATATACCGTACGCTCGAAGCTTCGCTAAAAGGTGGTTGTGTTGCATCTACTTGTGAACCTGCATCGATAACTTTCATTACGTCGTGTGTAAATAGGACAAGCTGTGTTACACATGATCTTTTCTTCCGAAATCAGTGTTGATTTGTTGTAAACAAATTATTTTCATCTAGAAAATTCATAATGTTCGAGCATATAATATGCTCCATAACTCTACTACAAACAGATGTTATACAGGTCTATACCAAAAGTAGTAGGACTGATTTTAAAAAAAAAAAAAAAATATTGAAGATATCTTTACAATTCCTTAATCCTCTTCGAAATAGCACCCTTAGGCAGCTACATGCCAAAAATTACGCTGCTGCCATTGGCCATACGCCATCTGGAAGTCAGTTTCGGGGACGCTGTTGAGAGCCCTCGTCGATGCTGCTTCAACGTCCTGGATTGAGTCAAACCGCTGTTCCTTCAGCTGCCTTTTCATCCGTGGGAATAAAAAAAAAAAGTCAGTTGGAGCCAGATTGGGACTGTAGGCGGGGTGCATCAACGTGGCAACGCTGAATCGGGACAACAGTTGCCTTCTTCATCCTCCCGTCCAATGAAGGCTCGCATGAGCAAATCAAAGATCAAGACAATGCTGATCGTGTTTTTTTTTACCGTCGCGGGGTGATTCATAAGGAGTTCGTTTCCCCTGGGGAAACTGTCAATTCGAACTTTTACGTGCAAGTGCCAGACCGCCTGTGAGACCGAGTGAATCGCGTCCGACCAGTCATCACGGCCAACTGGACTCTGCATCACGACAATGCGCCGTGCCAAGGCGCGCTGTCATGAGACAACTGTTGGCCCGAATTGACATTGCCGCGTTGCTGCACCCCGCCTACAGTCCTGATTTGGCTCCATCTGACTTTTCTTACTCACATGGATGAAAAATCAGCTGAAGGAACAGCGGTTTGACTCAATCCAGGACGTTGAAGCGGCATCGACGAGGGCTCTCAACAGCGTCCCCGAAACTGACTTCCAGAAGGCGTGTGGCCAAAGGCAGCAGTGTAATTTTAAGTGTGTAGCCGCCTAAGGGTGCTATTTCGAAGAAGATTAAGGAATTAAAAGATATCTTCAATAAATTTTTTTAAAAAAAATGAGTCCTACTACTTTTGGTATATACCATGTAGATATGGGACGATAGTTTCCAGGATCTCTTCAATCACCTTTTTTGAAAATCGGGGTTACTTGCGTGATTTTCCAGTTTGAAGGTACTTTTCCCTCTTCTAAGCATTTGCTGAATATATCAGACAGAAATGGCCCGATTTGCGCCGCATACTCTGAAAATACTCTTACTGGAATTCCATCCAGGCCCGGTGCTTTCCCCCACTTCAGGAGCTCTAATTGCTTTATGATACCTGCAGTATCTATTCGTAATGATTCCATCACCAACTCGACACGGCGTGGGAAAACTGGAATGCTATCCTTATTTTCTTCATAAATGAATTTTTGAATACAGTATTAAATACGTTAAGTTTATCACTACATTCATTAACCTCCACGAATTATTGCTGGTATACTGCTGTTGGTACAATTGACTTTTCATATAGACGACCAAAATTTCTTTGTGTTTTCTGTGAGCCTCAAAGAGAGAGAGTTGGAACGAAAATCGTTGAAGGCCTCACGCATCACATTCTTGACACGTCGTCTTAACTCAGCTAAGGCCATGTAATACAATTTAAGCAGCATCTTCATTTATACCCATTCATATTCAACCTAAACAAAATATTTAACCTGAGAGGACTTGTTATCTCACTAACATTTCTAAACATGTGAGTGTTCATGTTGGTCATGGGCCTATGGCTTGTGGCATTATTTAATTCTTGATAGAACTAATTGTAATAATGCATTTATACTTGATTTTGAGTTTTTTCTTTTGTATTTGGAATTATGTTACAAGACACTGCTTTATTCTCAGTACCACATAACTGTGTTAATCTTTTATTGTTGGTGTTAAATATATGTTAATAATGCATTAGATCTTAATAGTCAGAAATAACCTTCCAGTTTATGGTGGTATTGTAGAGTTTCAGAATTAATGTCAATGTTTATTAGAAGTTTTTGTTGTATAAAGACTTTTACAATTAATTATCTCTCTTAGTTGTGCTTTAAGTGATGTTTTGAATTAATAATCTATTCGGCTCCACACAGAATAAATGATTTGCTACCTCTATCATCTATGTTAACGTTTTCCAACCAGTGGATACAGTACACAGGGAGATTGAACTGTTGTCTGTATTTTAAATCATCAGATTTGAAAAATTACCAATGGTGTTGTAAAATGCAGATCTAGCATGTGAACAAAATGCTGATGCCCGGTGGATGAATCTGATGGAGGTAGAGCTGTCCTATACAGGTCTTGGTGAAGTATCAGGCTTTGATATGTTTTTCTGTGAAAATACATTCATGTTAGTCACTGATCTGACAATGCTAAAGCCTAGCATCTATTTTGTGAGGACACAACTTTGTTCCTTACTTTGGCAGACTAGATTTTGGTTATCTACTATTTTCTCTAGGCCTCTCCGTGTAAATACTGGAATGTTTTAGTTGAAACACAATAGGAAAATTCTGTTGCTTTCCCCCAATCCACTTCCCACACTAATGACATAGACGACATAAAAACTTCCACAGGAGATCTGTTATTCAGTTGGCAGCTTGAATGTGTTGGTTCCTATACTGTAGCTCTCAGACCACCTACCAGTATTTGAAGACGAACTCCATTCAGTCATTTTACTTATACATTCTTTAGTATTTTCCAACGGGTGTAGGGTTCTGTGAAGTATCTCTTCTAGTACTGAGCATTAATTAAAAGCTGTCATAGTACTTGGCTGCTATTGAACTCTTGTGTGCGACATTTTATTCGTTCCTCTGAGGCAGTTAATAATGACGTACATAAGAGTAGTAATGAGGTATGTTGTGGATCTGCTTCTTCTTTGCTTTTATATATATTTATAGAAATTAAAATGAGCAGGAAAATCCTTTAACCCGTAACCAGTAAGGTGGGGTCCTGGGAGCCCCAGCCAGTTTTGTTTATTCTGTAATTCCCATACCCGACGCTTGTAGGAGCTGTGATTCCCAGTACCTTTCAGGCAGTAGCTTCTGAGCTGTTGACCGAAGTGGTTGTCTTGCGGTAAGTGATTTATGAGTTTTATTCAACAATTATCGGAGTATGGGGTCCGTGTGACCCCACCATACCGTTAGTGAAACTTTTTTAATAAAATTAATTTATATTTTTTCAGTCAAAAATGGCATATTCACAACGACATTCATCAATGCCGGAAAACGGACAACTATCCAGGTTTGATTTTATTAAAAATTTGGCGAGGCAGCTGGTTGAGCCACAACTTCAGAGGAGGGTAACAAACTTGCACATACCGCGTGAACTTAGACAATCGATTGCTAGGTTGGTAAATTACCAAATACCAAAGCCTTCAGCTGTACCTGGTAAAAGAATAAGGTGTGGGAAGTGCCCAAGGAGCAAGGATAAAAAAACAAAGGTTTACTGTGCTCACTGCAGTACACCAATATGCATGGATTGTGCCGTGAGTGTCTGTGAAGACTGCCTGTAAGAGTGGTTGTGATTTGTGTACAATTTTTTAAAAATTATCTTTTGTCCAATTTTTTATGTTCGTTGTATAGTAAAAAATATAAATCAACCTCAATTTTTAAGAATTTTTATGTACTTATGTCTGAATTTCAATGTTTAATATTTTGTAATCTTCATTTTTACAGTTTTCCGTTTTCTTAAATATACTTTTTTATAAAATCCAAATTTACATTTATTGTGCTCAATCCCATTTAGATACCTTCAGATATGATGTGTGATTGCAAAAAAAAATTGTTTTGATTTTAATTGAACATTAACACTGACATTTTGAATAACAAATATTGGGGTCATGGTGACCCCACCTTACCGGTTATGGAACAACTTATGGACCATACTGGTTACGGGTTAAGGCAGTAAAACTAAAGAACGATTGCGAAATACGACCCACAACATACCACAGATGAAGGCTGCTGCGAATGATGAACACAAAGAAAGGAAGACAATCACAAGAGACGGAATATTTCAGTAGTTAGCTTTATTCTCGCAAGAAGTGACACACCAGGTAGGTTATGACATGCTCACGCCGGTGGCTGTCTGATGAATGGAGGTTGTGTGAGATAACAGGCATAGATGGTGGTATGGGAGGGGGCATATAATTAATCGATATTGCTGAAGGTATATTATCTTTGGAAGTAGGAGAACTAACCACATAATTAATGGATGAGATTTTAAATATAAATATTGTAACAAATAATTTGAAGAACTTTAACAAGGAAAAAATATGTGCTGGGCCTTGTGAAAGGGACTTATTGGAGAATGAGAGGCGTGGAGGTTGTCTGGTGCGCAGGATATTCTGGTGGGCTGGTTCTCACCTACACAGTTCAAAGGAGGCTGTGGTGTCAAGGAAAACCGATCGCCTTAACTGAGAAACCGATGTTGATTATGGAACTGGCATGTTTTTACACTGGATGGCCTTATTGCTACTATACACTCTGATGGCAAATGGCCCCATAGTGAGGCCTATATACGATACATATGAGGTGCAAGATTTGTAAGTATCGTTTATTTTATTTTTATTTCCTGAATTTACATAGCCTACTACCTTGTTACCCAAAGCAGACCCTAAGTTTCTAAAGTTTTTATTTTTAAAAACAATTTTTTTTTTTTAATAGAATTAAAGGATTTGGAGAATCTAAAGTATTCTACTAATTAATCTACCATCCACACTAATTCATACTAGAATCAGCAAGTGCGCATGTATTTTCATACTTCTATTCAATAAACTGTCTATACACTAATGTTCTTCCTGCACCACTGCTGGACGGCGCCGACATCCAGATGCCAATTGTCTCTGCTGCTATGCTGACCCCGAGCGTGGTGGGGGGTGGGCGCAGTGGCGGATCCAGGGGGCTCAAGCTCCCCCACCACCCAAGTATTTAAGGTCCTCCCACGACATCGGAATTCTTGAAAAAAAAAAAAAAAAAAAAACTCTACTGATCTTAGGGTAGCTTGATCTACTAAGTGTACCCTTACCCGAATAAATCCCCCAAAACCAAAATCCTGGGTCCGTCATTGGGTGAGCGGTTAACGCTCTGACCTCGCATTCGGGAGGACGGCGGTTGGAATCACCATCCAAGTATTCAGATTTTGTTTTTCCATGCTTTCCGCAAATCACTCCAGGCGATTGCCGGGATGCTTCCTTCAAAAGGGAATGGCCGAATTCCCAGTCGTATCCCGCCTCCAATGACCTCGATGTCGAAGAGCCATAAAGCCATAAGTAAAAAAAAAATAAAAAGACGTAACGACCACCAAGTGTTGTTAGGCAGCTTCACGTTCCAACTGGTGGACTCGTTCTTCTCCTGTTTGTACTTGGAGCCACCTACACCCACATCAGGACCTGCAATCAGAGCAGGCTGCTTCCAGAGCCAAGTAGAAGTTGCCTCTGGTTTCCAGACGCACTGCGATAACTTGTGTCTTTGCCGTCTTCCTGGTGCAGGCACCGGCTTATTCGTCGGCAGTGCTTGTGGTCAAATTTGGGTTGTTCTTTCCTCTCCTGCCCTTCTTTCTGTTTCTGATGCCGTTTGCTCGCGGCGTCTTCTACGATCTGCTAATTTCAATTCAGCAAATCTTGCATACTTCTTGCAGCGATGCAAGATTAGCAGCTTCATCCAGCAAGTGGTTACGCTTTATGTCGTATATTCTTATATTCTGAAGTTGTATTTGAAGGTATTATAAGATTGTTCGTGGTTTAGTTAACAGGATAAATAATCAGTCCACTAAAGTTCATTTTAAACTTGCGTTTATTATCAGAAATCACGTCAACCATACTGTTTACATGAAACCAGCGATTGTATACAACAATTCTTCCACAGACAATACTATAACACAGTCCTTGGCCGACGTAAATTGAGTCTGTTAAAACTACTACTCCGTCTGAGATGTTCGCTTTATACAGGGTGTTACAAAAAGGTACGGCCTAAACTTTCAGGAAACATTCCTCACACACAAACAAAGAAAATATGGTATGTGGACATGTGTCCGGAAACGCTTACTTTCCATTTTAGAGCTCATTTTAGTTTCGATCTTCCACCTACGCTCAATGGAGCACGTTATCATGATTTCATACGGGATACTCTACCTGTGCTGCTAGAAGATGTGCCTTTACAAGTACGACACAACATGTGGTTCATGCACGATGGAGCTCCTGCACATTTCAGTCGACGTGTTCGTACGCTTCTCAACAACAGATTCAGTGGCCAATGGATTGGTAGAGGTGGACCAATTCCATGGCCCCCACGCTCTCCTGACCTCAACCCTCTTGACTTCCATTTAGGGGGGAATTTGAAAGCCCTTGTCTATGCAACCCCTGTACCAAATGTAGAGACTCTTCGTGATCGTATTGCGGACGGCTGAGATACAGTACCCCATTCTCCAGGGCTGCATCAGCGCATCAGGGATTCCATGCGACGGAGGGTGGTTGCATGTATCCTCGCTAACGGAGGACATTTTGAACATTTCCTGTAACAAAGTGTTTGAAGTCACGCTGGAACGTTCTGTTGCTGTGTGTTTCCATTCCATGTTTAATGTGATTTGAAGAAAAGTAATAAAATGAGCTCTTACATGGAAAGTAAGCGATCCGGACACATGTCCACATAACATATTTTCTTTGTTTGTGAGTGAGGAATGTTTCCTAAAGTTTGGTCGTACCTTTTTGTAACACCCTGTATAAGCATTATCGAAATTTCTAAGAACACTTCAAATGTTCCGCCAGATAATTCTGGAACATTAACAAGACTTAAACAATTGAAGCATATTAAAAACAATCAGAATTAATACATAGTCATTTTCAGTCAATACAAAATGTTCAGAATTGGAAATTAGAGATACTTAAACACAAAATTATTTACAGAAATCATTTTAAACAGTAGCAAATTGTTCTTTAGACATCGTAACTTGCATTAATACTTGGAATCACAAACATTTTAGCAATTATCTTGAACAATTCTGTTCTTAAACATGTTAAATTGCCTCTAAATAATTTCTTCCATAAAACAAAGCCTATACACACTGATTTACATAAAATTGCCAAACAAACATACAAGATCATATTCAAGCAAACTTTAGCTCACTACAAATGCTTCATAAAACACAATTACATTTAAATTATGGTTTGAGGGCTGTTACAGTTTGCTCTTGACTCTTCAGTTTCCTTACATTCTCAAACCACGTTCTTGGGAGTACTTACTTCGCCACAGTCGCACCTGTTTGTTTCTTTGAGGCCTCGCTGCTCTAGGAAACCATGGCCAGATATGAAGTGCATGACCCCTGGGGATGGTTGTAGGTGAGTCATATTAATTCTCTCTTTCACGCAAGGAAACATATCAAAAGTCTTTCTGCTCGTGTTGCTATTAATCCACATTTGCTGCCATTCATCAATCAGCACTTCCCAAATATATTTTTTGGTTTCAACCAGGACTAAAAATTATTTCAGTTGCTTGGTCATACCGTCCTTTTTTTATTCAGTATAACGCTCCTCGCCTCCTTACTTCCAGGTCCAGGGGCCAGATGCCGAGTATAACTGTTAGAGTAAATGTAGACGTTGTTCTGTAAGCCCCAGTTAGTCGGAGCAAAATTCCTCGCTGTTTACGGCGAAGCAGCTCCTTTGGTTTAACCTATCCTTGGTGCTTGACCCAAGTGCTTGCAGCTTATCCAGTATTTGGGACCAGTACTGAAATCTCCTTATGATGAGCAGTGGCAGTTTAAAACGTCGCTCACCAATGTTTATCAGTTTGTGCAATACCAGTGCTGCTCGTCCACGTACATACTCCATATGAGATTCAAATTTCAGTTGTTCCTCCACGTTTAAACCAAAGTAACAGACTACTACTTGTTTTTTCGTTGGATCCTGATTACCGGATTTCATTCCTTTTAGGAGCATGTAGGTCGTCTTTTGTGCGTCTAGGTTCAACTTAACTGACTCAGGCAATCGCTGTACATTTTGTTTCAGATTCCTGCCTGGTTTTCGCGTCTGTCAAAGTGCGAGATCGACGGCAAATGCACACAGCAGTTCTGGCAATTATTGCAATAATCCATGACCGCCTCGAAGCCAATGTCCCAGAAAATTGGTTCGCACACTGATCCCTTCGAGCAGCCTTTCGTTAGTCTTTTTCTACATATATACTGGTTGGGGCACCACAATTTTGCATATCGATTTGTACAATAATCTCTTAAACCGTTTTAAAAGTTTTCTGGATAGTCGATGTTCTTAAGCATTCGCACAGCTCTGGCCACCAGAGATTGTCTAAAGTGCCGGCGATGTCCACAAATACTCCCACCACATAATTTCTGGAACAGTTTTGCACTATTTCCACTAAACGGTTAATGGCGTATGTACTACAAACATAAAATTCATGATTCTGAAAAAATAATTAATACAATTTGGGACATTGTAAAGAAGTAAATTGGAAAAAGTAATCAAATAAGCGATGATAAATTAAATAGCTGGTATATGTAATAAACATTTTTTATCTGTTGCTGATAAATTGACTGCCAATAGCTCAGTATGGATTCTGTCAGAACAGGCTTCCAAGAAAAATTTAACTCTATGTCTGTAAAATTAGCTACTCCAGAAGAAATAAGAAAAATTATCAGATCCCTTAACAGCAAATACTCAAGTGGTTATGAAGGGATTTCCAGCAGATTAATTAAACTGTGCTCCAAAGAAGTAAGTAATATACTAACTTATCTCCTTATGAGAGTGAGTCAAATGGAAACCCTTAATTTGTAATAAAAGATTGAAATTTCGTGCCGTTATCCTGTAAGTTGGTAAGCGTGCTACAAGCAGCATGCAGAATGGCCTGTAGGTGGCAGCATAGTGCAGATGCACAATCACCGTCGCCGTATCAGTATAAACTTGGCTGCCCCACTTGAGACTTGCATCAGGGAAGAACAGCGTTCTGTTATTCGGTTTTTGAGTTGTGAAGGTGTGAAACCTATTGAAATTCGTCGAAAAATGAAGGTTAAGTACGGTGATGCATGTTTGTCACAGCAGCAAGTCTACAAATGGAGTAGGTAGATCGCAAATGGTGTGACTTCAGTGGAAGATGCTCCTCGTCCAGGTCAGGCACAACGAGTTGTGACTCCACAGAACATTGCAGCAGTTGAAGCCATAGTGATGGAAAAGCGCCGAGTGACACTGAATGACATTGCAGCATGTTGAAAGATTAGTCATGGTTCAGCACACCACATTGTGCATGATGTGCTCCAGTTTCACAAAGTGTCTGCAAGATGGGTGACACGGCAGCCGACTCCTGAAATGAGAGAACGACGTGTTGATGCTTGTGAAGAACTTCGGCACTTTGAACGAGAAGGTGATAGCTTCCTTGCAAGAATCGTTACTGGGGACGAAACCTTGGTTCACTTCCACCAACCGGAAACGAAGAGAGCGAGCAAGGAATGGCGCCATTCCTCATCACTAAAACCAAAGAAGTTTCGAACAGAATCATCGGCAGGGAAGGTTATGCTGACTCTCTTTTGGGACAAAAAAGGCGTCATTTTGGAGCATTACATGCCTAGAGGGACCACTGTCACCAGTGCATCATACACAGATCTCCTAAAATATCATCTTCATCCTGCAACCAAATCAAAGCGACGTGGATTGCTGTCATCAGGTGTCCTTCTGCAACATGACAATTCAAGGCCCCACACTGCCCGGACAACAGTTGCAACAATCACAGACCTGCATTTTGAGTGTCTTCCTCATCCACCATACACACCAGTCCTTGCCCCGAGTGATTTCCATATGTTTGGACCACTAAAAGAAGCAATGGGAGGAAAGAAGTTCCGTTCTGTTGAAGAGGTACGCACGCATTGCACGAGTGGATGCGCGGACTACCAAAAGAATTGTTTTCTAAAGGAATTGATGCACTTTGTAAGCGCTGGAGGACTTGCACTGAGCATGAGGGAGATAATGGTGAAAAGTGATACAGCTTTGTACCACTTCTGCACAGTAAAAAATATTTAATGTTTTCATTTGACTCACCTTCGTATGTTTAGATCTATCACAATAAAGATGAAATTCAAGATACAAAATCTGATCTTGGGAGCTGTTCATTAGTAATAGCATCAGAAATCAAAAGATCTTCTCTGGCACAGTACTGTAAGAATTATTAAGAGATTAGGAGATTCAGTTCAGGGATGGATCATGTCTCCCTCCAACTTACCACAACAGGAATCATTAAATGACAAACAGTATTGCACCAAATTTTCTTTGTAGATACAGTATACCTAATAATATGGCAAAAAGGAATAAAAGTTCCATGTTCTATTACTGGTCAAGAAATAATTAGAAATATGTAGTGTGTGAGTAAATAATAAACATTGTATAATATAAGGAAAACAAAAAATCTTCACAGGTTTGCAGCCGGATTTTATTATAAGATGACAAGCTTTCGGCCACTATCTCAGTAGCCATCTTCAGGTCGATAACAGTAGCGGCGATCTTGCGTTTACGAAAGCCAAGCGTTTACTGGTGTCGCCTAGCAACCTCATGACGCTAGCAGTCTTGCTTCGCTGTGATTGGTCGAGGCGGCGGTCACCCATCCAAGCGCTCACCACGCTCACAATTGCTTAACTACCGGAGCTTAGCAGTGCCGGTCACCCATCCAAGTTCTTACCACTCTCAGCATTGCTTAACTGCCCGAGTCTAGCCGGCTGTCCACACTCCACCGGATCGCCGGCAACCAGGGAACGTGGGCCGCACAATATCGATAACCCTGGAAGAGAATGGTAGCTTGCCTTTTTTGGACATTCTTATTCGGCGAAAACCAGATGGGACTCTTTCTCATAGTGTGTATAGAAAACCTACCCATACGGACCGTTACTTACATGCCGGAAGCTTCCACCACCCGGCTCAGAAAAATGCGGTATTGTACACACTGGTGCATAGAGCGAAAGAAATCTCTGATGCTGACAGTCTGCCGACGGAACTGGAACATCTCCGTACTACATTCAGGAGAAATGGATATTGTAACGGACAAATAGAAAGGGCACTACAAAAAACGCCAAACAAACAGCCAATTGAACCTAAAGAACGGTATAAAGATCTGGCATATATCCCATTTGCTGGTAACATATCCGGGAAAATAGGCAGGATACTAGATCGACATGGTATTAAGAGCATATTTCGTCCTCCTGCCAAAATACGTGACTTATTACGTTCTGTGAAGGATGACTTGGGGCTGAAGACACCGGGGGTGTATAGTATACACTGTGAATGTGGGAAATCTTACATTGGACAGACAGTACGCACAATCAAGGCCCGTGTGGCGGAACATCAACGCTACATTCGGCTTTTTCAGATGGAAAAATCTGCTGTTGCTCAACATGTTATTGAAAATGGCCACAGAATGGACTTTGACAACGTGAAGGTGCTGGCTAAATGTTCGTTCTTTTGGGAGTCCGTGGTTAAAGAAGCTATAGAAATACGGTTACATGACAACCTGGTTAACCGTGACATGGATTATTTGCTGAGCAACGCTTGGAAACCAGGGTTATCGATATTGTGCGGCCCACGTTCCCTGGTTGCCGGCGATCCGGTGGAGTGTGGACAGCCGGCTAGACTCGGGCAGTTAAGCAATGCTTAGAGTGGTAAGAACTTGGATGGGTGACCAGCACTGCTAAGCTCCGGTAGTTAAGCAATTGTGAGCGTGGTGAGCGCTTGGATGGGTGACCGCCGCCTCGACCAATCACAGCGAAGCAAGACTGCTAGCGTCATGAGGTTGCTAGGCGACACCAGTAAACGCTTGGCTTTCGTAAACGCAAGATCGCCGCTACTGTTATCGACCTGAAGATGGCTACTGAGATAGTGGCCGAAAGCTTGTCATCTTATAATAAAATCCGGCTGCAAACCTGTGAAGATTTTTTGTCATTTATTCGCCGGGAAAGTCTACATTCACATATAAGGAAAACAATTTGAAACAGTATATACCAACAACAAACTTTGCTAAATAAATAGTTGC
The DNA here is from genome assembly GCA_031002005.1 of Vandiemenella viatica. Classification (NCBI taxonomy): domain Eukaryota; kingdom Metazoa; phylum Arthropoda; class Insecta; order Orthoptera; family Morabidae; genus Vandiemenella; species Vandiemenella viatica. The sequence continues at coordinate 4,001,878 of JARYHS010001113.1, read as the reverse complement.
AAAGAGTCCACTAGCCAAACAGAAGGAGTGGAAAATGATGATTACGATCAATGGAAGGTTGCCAAAAAAACTACAAAATTTATGCATGAGAAAGAATATTAGCTGAATACAGTGGCTGCAGATACAAATGTCCACCTAGCAACAACCAGTGGGAGAAAGCAGATTTCTAAAAATACAAAGAAAACTATTGTGTGGCTTTTGCGAGGGAGCTGTTCATTAGTGACCTTTGAAGTATCCTTAACAAAACAGCCGTAGGGGCAATCAGACCTCCCAACATAATCTACAATCAAGAAAAGAGACGAATTAAAAAGGAGAGACTTGGTTAAGAAATTAGTGAAAGTTTAGTTAGTATATTGGTGATGAAGCATGGAATGATATTAGTTTAGGCATTAAAAGTAATGCATGGAAGGGAAAAGTTGATCATGACCACAAGCTGGCACTCGATTTCAGGCACAAGGGTGTGGGAAGATTCTCTTTTTTAGGTAAGGGTGTCAGGGATTGGAATGAGTTACCAAGAGAAATGATGAATAATTTAGGAAAAATATTGAAAGAATTTAAAGTTGAAAGTTGTAGAGGGCAAAGGAAAAGGGGAAAATGGGTGTGTAGGGATATTGCCACTGGGGCTTGCGCTCCGTTGCAATTTTAATCTAATTAAATTAAAATGTAGTAAGGTGTGCATTCAACGATGTCCGCCTGTCGAATTCATCAGGTAGACATCACTGAGTCCACACCTTACTCCGCCCGGTGTCTCAACCTCGCAACTATCTGATAATTTAAACATTTCATTAGGATAAAGAAATAGAAAATTTTGAAGATAATTTAATGATAGGAAAACCAAAAGCTTCAAGAGTAAGAGGGTACTGGTAACAAAAATTGTAAGGGAAGCTCATTACCCTAATTATCATGTCAACAAACCAGGCATGCCAAAGCAAATATTAATATCTGTACTGAAGAATCACAGATTACTTCAACAAGAAAAATGGGAACTAGATTAATCAAGGATCATGTGTCAGATTATAAGATGATAATAATTGAGGGAGGACTAGTGAAATTAGAATTCTGAGAGTTAACACAAATTAGTCACTGATTTATACAAGTAGGTCTAACACTGTACTCTAATTTCACTAAGAATGTTACACAGACTTGACTGAACAAAATTTCTAACCACAGTTACTTTTGTAATCATTTTAATTCAAATGCTTGATCCACCATATCACAATGCTGTTATTCTAAGGAAAATACGATCCAGTATTATAGTAAGACTAGATGAGCCATGCGAAAATTTCGCAAATAAAATGTGATGAATAGTGGGGTTGAATGCTTGTAATATAATGAAAAGTAGGACGGCACTTTTATACCAAAAAAATTTTTTTATTGTAAAAGATATGCATCAAAATACTTACAACATACTATGAAACAGGATAACTTCAAACACTCTGTATATATGACAAACTGTCACTGACTTTAACTAATACAACCAACCTGACCAAAATGCACACAGCATATTAACAGCTCTGTGATATGTGTTACTGTGCGAATAAAATTTTTACTTTGGAATTGTATAGCAAAACAAAAATGTTTCTTTAACAGAATAAAATATCCAAAATGCTACTTATTGTATAAAAAAACAGTTTACTGAAATCTCTGCGATATATGCTACTGCAATCTAGGGACTTGGCTCTGAACTGTCTGATATGCGCGACCTCTTAAGCATCAAATTCCAAAAAATCCAGTCGTAATTTATGATTTTTACCTAACTGGAGACCTTAATCTTTAAAACGATATGACATTTATCGATTTGGTTAAGATATAAATGGCTCGTAATAAAAACACGCTGTGGAAATATTATTGATACTTTTGCCCTTTAAGGGTTAAATTCCGAAAACTTTCTTTTATGATGTATGGTGTGACTAAAGCAGCCATCTTTAAAATGATACCTTATTTACCGATTTCGGTTAGGCATCAAGCGAGGTTAAAAAAAAAAAGTTTTAGAAGTGATGATCTTTTTGCCCGTAAGTTTTGAATTTTGAGAAAGTTCTTTCTGAAAATATAATGTAACCAAAGCGGATACTTTAATATTTAAAACGTTACCTCATTTATGTTTTCGATTAGGTATCAAGGGAGATAAATAGCTCATGACAGAAAAATGTGTTGTAGAAATATTAATACTTTTGCCCTTTAAGGGTCAAATTTTGAAAAATTCTTTCTCAAAATATGGTGTAATGTAACCGAAGACCTCAGTCTTTAAAATGGTACCTCGTTTATTAATTTTGTTTAATTTTCAGGTAAGATAAATGACTCAAGACATAATAAACCATTTTAGAAATACTGATATTTTTGCCATCTGAGGGTTCAATTCCGAAAAATTCCTTTCTTAAATCTGATGTGACTACAGCAGAAACCTTAATTTTTAGAATGATACCACATTTATCTATTTCGGTTCGATATTAATGGAGATAAATGGCTCATGACACAAAAAACTTTTTCTCTTTAAGGGTTGAATTAAAACAAAATTCTTTTCGTAATATACAATGTTACCAAACCTGAGACATTACTCTCCATAACCTACTTTATTTATTGATTTCGGTTATATCAAGGGAGATAAAGGGCTGGAGACACAAAAAACGCATTTTAGAAATATTGTCATTTTTGCCCTTTAAGAGTCCAATTTAGAAAAATTCCTTCCTCAAACTATAATGTGACCAAAGAGGAGACCATAAGCTTTAAAAATTACAACTCATTCATTGATTTCGGTTAAGTATGAAGGAAGATAAATGCTTGTGACGAAAAAATACTTTACAGAAATAATATATATGATAGGCATACTGAGTAACAAACCATCTGTAACACCACTGATGTTAATAATTTGGCAGGACATGTGTGCTGGGATTGCTTATGAAGCAATAACATGATTCCAACTGATATGAAATCACTGATTGTGATTTGGAGGGTGTGATGAGAAGAGCAGCTAGATTTGTTTGTGCAGATTATAGCAGGACACAGTCAGTAACTGATATGATAAAGGAGCTGGGTTGGGACTCATGGAGGAAAGGAGGAGGGTGAAGAGAGTGCTGGGTATGTACAGGGCATATGTTGGTGTTGGTGTCTTGGAATGATATTGGTCGACGAATTTGGAATAGTGCATGGAAGGGGAAAGGCGACCATTGACCACATGCTGGTGCTTGATTTCTTGCATAAGGGAGTGGGAAATTTTTTTTTTTGTTGGTAAGGGTGTCAAGAGTTGGAAGAAATTACAAAGTGAAGTGATGAATAATTCACCAAAAATGCTTAAGGAATTTGTAATTGGAAAAATAAATGTGGGAGGAATTTAACAATTCAATACGGTAACAAAAGAATACTTAAAAATAATACTATAAAATGTGTAATTAGATGGCTAGGGGGAATTGCCACCTAAGCGTTAGCTACATCACTATTAAAATTAATAATAATAATACATTGTGAATTAAAATAAGGGTCTACAGGAGATAGCGATTCCATTATATCATCATCCACTCTCGATGTCAGCATACTGCTGTATTCAAATTGCAAGATGTATTATTTACAAGCAGTTATTCCATTCTAATACAATCAGTGGAAAAAGTTTTTAAAATTCAGAAAGCACTGATTTCCATATCGATTTAATACTGTGATAAACTTATTGTTTAGAAACAAACAGCCTGAATAAACGTTTTAATTGACATTAGAAGTTTAAACGGATGGTGAACATCATATCAGTAAAATTTGCTCCTTCATGATTTCACAACATAAATAACACCCTTTCCCAAACATTCACATATGAAGGTAAGCAATCAGCAATGTATTTTCTGTACTACTAAAACACCAAAACGTTATGAACCTACCTCTTCCCTAATATATACAAAATTTATTGGCTCCATATCACCAACTGTTGTCGTCTTAAAATAATAATACACAATATTCCTTACTGCAAACATATTACGTTTGGTGTGCACAACAGATAGTTGCTAACGGCTTGCAGCAAAGATATTTTATTTATTTATTCCAACGGAAAAATCATTTTGCATTGATACATCACGATGTTATGTACTAATCTATACTATTATAAATCTGTAAGCAAGCTGCGTTTGTAGTGAGGCTTGATCTCTAATAACGCTAAAACTACCGCATCAATTTGCATGGTGTTTCCAAATTCTTAAAGCTAATGTTGCTGATCAACATCTGCAGAAGTAGCTAACGACTAATATGTACCATGGGAAGAAGCAAGTCAGTATAAAACTTCAGAAATGTGAAACTGTAGACCACATTTAATTATACACATTCAGACGGTCACTCCTTTCATAAAGAGACCTGACAAAATTTAGGATTTCCTTTTTTTTTTTTTTTTTTTTTTTACTTCTGCGATTCATTTTTCTGGACTGCAGTACTTCAAAATAAAAAGAATACGTGAATCAAGTATAATCAGCATTTACTTGAATCGTAACAGGTCTGTTGAATTACTAATATTGAAGACGTATTGTCTCTGGTAGACTGTTATACAGTTTGTCTCTGGAACAAAATTGCTACGTGAACGCTGTACAATACAGCCACAATAAGCCAATACTTAATACGAAATTCAGTTTTTTCTCGAAGAGCGATGTCTGAAAAACAGCTATTATAAATATCAGCAAGTAATAAAACATACTTCTTTCATAATGACTTGTGCGGAATTGCACATATTTGGAAATGCTTTATTCGATTAATATGTCTCGTGGCTATAACGTGCAAATATAACTAGGCATCCGAAAATTCAGGTACATGCGACTCAAATAATTACATAGAAAATACGGATATATTGAAAGAAACTCAAATAAAAAAAATTTTCATATCCTAATGCTACACCGCGTAAATTATAAAGCTAAAAGCATCGTCCCTTTGGCCTATAACAAAGCATATCAGCTGTCATCGCTGTCCAGGTTGCATAAATAAATCAGAAAAAATTGAGATGCTGTGATTATTGGTTACGAATTTTTATTTCAAATATAACTAGGCATCCTAAAATTCTATTCTACACCGCGTAAATTTTAAAACTAAACCCGTTATGCCTGATGCTAAACATTAAACGTCAATTGTCATCTGGTCCAGGCTGTTGTTTCGCCAGGTACTTACATGCGACTGAAATAATTACATAGAAAATACGGCTATATTGAAAGAAACTTAAATTAAAAATGTTTCATATCCTAATGCTACACCGCGTAGATTATAAAGCTGGAGGCATCGTCTCTTAGGCCTATAACAAAGCATCATATCAGCTGTCAGGTTGCATTTCAAGCGATTCACAACTTGCCATAATGTTGCCACTCAGAAATAATTGTTTCAGTTACATGCACGTTACTACATAAACTGTACCATGATCACATCTCGACATTTTTGGATTAATTATATCTGACTGAAATAATGACAGTAATGATACGACGATTTGAAATCAAGAGTAGCTCCAATTCACGTAAATTTCTATTTTAAAGCAGGAATAATTGATGGTGTATCAACATAAAATAAAACCAATATCCAAACAACAAAAAATAAAAAACAACAAAAAATAAATAAATTAGAAAAATTGAGTTGCTGTGATTATTGGTAACGAATTTTTATATTTCAGCACACTTCCAAGAGGACTAAATCATTGCACAAAAACATCATTGAGGCTGTTATTTTAACAGGATGTGGACGAGGAGAAGTATTCCTTCCACGAATACCATTGGTTCCTTCAAACCTCCCGTTCAAATTTAAGCGCCTACAATATCCCGTAACGTTATGTTTTGCCATGACAATTAACAAGTCTCAGAGACAGACACTAGGAACCGTAGGCATTGATCTTCGGACACCATGTTTCTCGCACGGCCAGCTATACGTTGCTTGCTCCAGGGTGAGTGGCAGATCACGCCTGTACATATGTACAATGAACAATCAGACCAGAAATGTGGTCTACACAGAGGCATTACAATGAGTGACCTACGAAGTATGCTGAAGATAGTATATTATTTCTCTTAAGCATTGCTTTAATTACTTATAATGTAAAAATAAAAGTCTTTCTAAACAATAAATGTTTATACTTCGCACAATAATTACAACCACGAATTACTACTGTTAATTTTTCAGGAACCTTTTCTGCTATTGAATCAATTGCATCACGTTAAAATATGAATTAAATAACTCTCCGACATCAGTATGAAAACCGAACCTAACTTATTAACCGAAACAAACGAAACTATTCAGAATACATTAACAGCTCATGCCTTTCCTGTCTGATAAGAGAATAAAATCGGTAAATAATTTCTACACCTGCCAAGGCACGCGCGCGTGAAGCAGCGGGCAAATGCTAGTCAATATTTATGACCAATTAATTAAAGTGAAAACAAGAAATTGCAGCAAATAGTAGTTACAGAATAAAATGGTAACGGTAAAAATTAGAAGGGGTAAGAAGTAATTCTGCTATTCGTTTGAAATTTGTCACACGCGTTGCTCAGGAAAAGTGTACAAGAAAGCGAAATGAATCGTAACGTAGACGTGGTGCCACACGAAAATTACCGAACCATGCGATGCATTAAAAAAAAAAAAACATATTTTTTTTCTTTTGGGTGGACCGTCCATAAACAAAAGTAGCAGAAGTAATTTTTGCTGGCACTATTTAACGGCGCGTAGTGGTATTCGAAGCTAATAGGCGCTTCTGATTGGCCGTGACTCCTTAATGTCAGTGTGTTATTCCGCGCGCATGAATCGTGTAACACGGAATAAGTTTCGAATAAACTACTATATGTAACGTTAAAAAACATATGTTTATCTAGATGTAAAATATTTCTTTCTAAAATTCATTTCTTTTATCTAGTAAAACTCGATTCGTTATCTTTAATGAATGACATCGTTAGTATTTAGGTCGTAATGCAACATGGGCCGCATCGATACGTCACGATTACCCACGATATTGCGCATACACAATTTCCATATCGTATCTATCACTATTACTATGGTTCAGGCTGCATTACAGCATAAACTCAAACGATTATTGACGAAATCATATTTGAAAAATATGTGATTCGGTCGTAATGCACCAATTTTTAAATCGTATCTATCCCTTTTACTGTGGTCCATGCTGCATTACAATAAAAACTTAAACGATTATTGACGAAATCATATTTTACAAATTATGTGAACCGGTCGTAGTGCAGCCTGGACCACAGTGAAACATAACCTTAATTGCAGACATCCAATTTTTAACGCTGTTGCTGTGGTCCAGGCTGCATTACACCTTATTCGCAAACGCTTATAGACGAAATCATATTATATTTCGTATGCACGATTTTAATAACCATTTTAGCCACGCGAGGAAATTCAGAAGAACGGATGTCGGATTAACAGACTCGACAATAGTTTCTACCTTTCTCATTACATGGAGAGCGTTTCTAAGGCAGTAAACGATTAATAACTACAATATGCGGATTAATACATAAATTACGCATCTAATAAGTTACTGACTGTCGAAAAGCACGGCCAATCGGAATCTTCCATACTACTACACAGACGTTAAATAATGCCAGCAAAAATTACTTCTGCTTTTGTTTATGGACGGTTCACCCAAAAGAAAAAAAATATGTGATGTCTGCTACATTTTGCTAGAGAAATTAAATCTCAATCCACACTACCTCTCCTTGTCTCTATCCAAATATAAAATTAAAATTCCTCTCATCTTCTGTTGTCACAAAGTCTAGGCTGCATTTCCACCTAACCACGCCAGTATATTGCCGCAATAAAAAAAAAACAAAAAAAAAAAAAAACCCGAGCTTAATTTTTATGTGAACGCTAAATACCTGGCCAGTGGCGGATCCAGGGGGGGGGGGGCTAGGGGGCACAAGCGTTCCTCCAAAAGTATCCAGGATCTACCCCCGAAATTGTAATTTTGTTGATTTGGAGACTTTTTTTAGCTCAACTGAATTTTTAAAGGGTGGCATGACTATAAGCATACCCTTACCCCGACTCAAGGCCTGCCCCCCCCCCCCAGCCAAAATCTTGGATCCTCCAATGTTCCTGGCTTCTTTGTTGTAACAATTTACATATCTTTTCAATCTGGTCAAGGTGATCTGTTATCATTAAAACTTGACAGCGATATTACAGATTTTACAATAGTGTGTTTGATACTATCTTTGGCGTGAGCAAATTGACTGCAAATTACGGATTTGATTGTTTAAGTTGTATCATTTCGTAATTTTCGTGTGGCACCACGTCTACAGTAGATATCATTTTTCTCAGAAGGAGTGACCTGAGGAACAGGTATGACAAATTACAGACGAATAGCTCAATTCCTTCTTACCATGTTCTTATGTTACCACTGCAGTAAAAATTAAAGGAACAAAAAAATAATTACACGAGAGTATTAAATTTTCAAAACTAATTATTATTTTACCTGTTGTTGAACGCTCCCGTTCGACCTGGTTGCTGCCGATGTACCCGTCGTGGCTCCTTATCAGTTGAGGCTGCGGATGGTCCGCAGTCCTCATTCCTCACAGAGCCGCCGCCGACGCCGTCCACTCTGCGATGGGTGAGTAACGCTGAGCGGCGCCATTCGGTCGCCACTGCACTACGAACACGAATAATTCAATTTAATTTACATGGAGCGCACGCTCCGGTGGTCATTTCCTCCATCCCCTCCCCACCTGTTTTTCCCCCCTTGCTGCACCAACCTACATTTGCCCTCTACAAATTTCAACATTTAATTCTTTCAACGTTTTTGTGAATTATTCATCATTTCTCTTGGTAACTTATAACCAACCCCCGACCCCCTTTCCTATGAAAGAGAATCTTCCCCACCATTGTGCCTGAAATAATCGCGTGCCAGCTTGTGTTCACGGTCATCTTTTCCCTTCCATGAATTACTTTTTATTCCTACACCAATATATTTCCACGCCTCATCATCATATACAACTTGTATACTCCCACGGCTCTCTTCATCCTCCTCCTATCATCCAACGAAACTCAATCAACAGCCCTTATCATATCAGTCACTCATTGTGTTCTGTGGTAATTCGCAGAGACAACTCTAGAATCCCTTCTTTGCACCATGGGCGCTGGGAGGGGGGTGCAAGGGGTTGCACCTGCAACCTCCCCCCGTTTTGAAAGAAAATACACAGAAAAATATTAAGAAACAAAAATTTTATTATTGAATTCACTGTTTGAACAATTACTTAAGGCGCCCAGGTTGTTGTCCAAATCTGTTCAACACCTTGTCAATAAATAAACAATATTCTTATTTAATAAGTATTAATATAATATATTTATATAATACATTAGCACATGAGCATAGCACTTAACGGTTGTAAACATTGACTTTAGGAATACCGGAAAGAAAGAAAATTGAAGCATTTGAAATGTGGTGCTACAGAAGAATTCTGAAAATTAGGTGGACAGAAAAGAAGTTTACGGAAAAGCTTACAGAAAGAAGAGACAGGCTGGTAGGTCATATTTTGAGACATGCTGGATTGGTTAATTTGTTAGTGGAGGGAACATCCAAGGGTGTATCCAGGATCAGAACTAGAGGGGGTAGGATTTCAACTAGGGGGGCAACTCATTTTGGTTTCTAGGAAGTGGGGTGGGGACTGAAACATGACATTACAAAATCAAACTCAAATATATTCAGGAAACTATTTTATCATTGATTAATATAGTAACCCAAATATTTAATCTAAGGACCTGCTATGTAGTTAATTAAGGTTGTAAGTCAGTTAATTGTTTATGTAAACATTAATTGTCTCGGATTTTCAATTTCAATAATTTTGTTTGTCAATATCTCATGTGTTCTTTCACGAAATTTCGATGCACACTCATCAGACATAATCCAATCAATCTTTCTGTCCCAAAGTGCTCCTGAACTAGTTCTTCACTCGTCGAAGCGTACTGAAGGCAACTTTATTTTTCTTCTAGGGGGGGGGGGGCAGCAGCCCCCCTCTGCCCCTCGCTGGATACGCCCATGAACAGTCTAAGGTAAGAACTGTAGAGGAAGACAGAGATTAGAATATAGAAGCAGATAATTGAGGACGTGGGTTGTAAGGGATATGTAGAAATGAAGAGGTTAGCACAGGATAGGAAAGGATGGAGTATTGCATCAAACCAGTCAAAAAAAAAAAAAAAAAAAAAAAAAAAAAAAAAAAAAATGATGCACCTTTAACATCTAGATTCACAGGAAGACAGGAAAAAGGGTAAGGGCATAGGATGATGGTGAACAATGAATGGATAATAGGAGAAATATTAGCAGGAGTAACTGGAAAGAAAGAAATGAGCTTAGCTACTGTGTGGTTTGCTAGATAAAATGCAGTATAATTCTTTAAAGTAAGAATGTTTATAATGCAGAAATGGGTTTTTAAGGGAGATTGATTGTCTTGAATGACAATTAATTATAAAATATAAATTCCGATATCACAACTTCATTTTAATGACCGCTGTTAACAATTGAAAAATGATAAATGGATGAACAGATTTCTTCTCAATTTAGATTCACCTTCGCAGTTTTATGGATAACGTTAAGTAACAAATTTTTCCAGATCGGTATAATTGAATTCTCTAAATCAACACAAAGATTTATATCCTCTCATCTGACCATGTTGTTCCTGGTCTTTCCTTTGTGCCCATATTTCCTTCATACCCTTGCTGTGGGCTTCTTTTCTCTCATCTGACCATTTTGTTCCTGGTCTTTCCTTTGTGCTCATATTTCCTTCATACCCTTGCTGTGGGCTTCTTTTCTCTCATCTGACCATGTTGTTCCTGGTGTTTTCTTTAATCTTCTCTCCCGGTCAACTTGCCACTTGTGAATTTTTGATTTAAATGTGTCTCTGTTTTCGAAATCTTCTGGAACAATTTCTGCTAATTTGAGGTCTTTCTTGATTTCTCCAATCCATTTCATTGTATCCGATATTGATTTACTTCGGTTTTAATAGAATTCCAACTATTTGTCTTGTAAGTCTGTTAGGGTTCATTCTTTTGATGTGTCCTATTACTTAGTTATATATACAGCCAAAATTTTGAATGGACTGATTCCTCTCCATCAAGCAGCATCTTTGTAGTGAAACCAACTATCAGCTGTGCGTGTTGAACTAAGTGTGTTTGTTGTATCACAAGTAATATTGCTTATACATTCCAGAAACGATACCAGGCGGTGATATGGATCCGATAAATGAGATATACATTAAACAAGAGGTAGGTTTGTTAAATTTATTTGTTAAATGGCTAGAACACATTACAACACAGGATTTAACCAGTATTTCGAGATGTTTATTACTTTTGTACCGCTGGTAGCATAGCAGTATCGCGATCTATAATCAAACCAATAATTCTTCAAGTTTCTTTAAATGAATTTGCTTATACATTTCAGCCAATACCACAAGATAATTGGGGCTACATCATCATTCATTAATATTATCATACTAATGCCATAGGAGAACACTTCTGAAATAGCTGTGTCCCACAACAACTTGTACATTGGCTTTGTGACTAGGTTGTTGTTTATGTGGTTGATATAAAGTCAAAGAGCAAGCTTCATTTTCTTCATTAACCTGCGTAAGTTGTATCATATGATGTTTGCCGTATGTATCAACATATCAGGTTTACTGACGATCGCGATTCCACAAACAAACGGGTTCATAATACTGCTGTAGTCAAACGCAAGACACCGATAGAAATACTTTTCAAAGTACATTTAACAGGTTCAAGCATAACCTTGAACAGTGCTTATGTGATAAAGCCTTCTACTCAATCAAAGAGTATTTAAATGTTGGTACGAGGGAAAGAATGATGGAATAAAAATTGTTTATATTAATAGTGTGTAATTATATACGATATAGCAGTACATATTTGTCAGTGACATGTAAAAAAAAAAGTAAGTCTGTAGAACAGTTGTATAAGAAATTATTGACATAAAAATGTATATGAGTAGAAAATGAATAGATTTATCTTTTACTTAAGGCATAAATTATTCAGGAAGATAGAAGTAATATAGAACCTAATGAACCTTAACTTGTCCTAATTTCATATACAAGTTGTTCTATGTAAATAATATATAGGGCCAAATAAAATGAATGAATTAATGCTGGTCCAGGGTATATTTGCACCCTAATGTCTGCTTGAAAATAATGGTTCAGGCTGTATAACAACAGAATTACTACCTGAAAATAATACATCTTGCGATTGCTTATGGCAGTAGTAGGATAATATTACTGAATTGTGACGTAACCCTAACTGTCGGCTGAAATGTATGAGCAAATTCCTGTGTTGTAATGTGTTCTCGCCATTTGAGCTTCTCTCTTTTACAATAAGTTGCATGTAATTTTCTTCCTCTTTGACATTCCTGTACAACATCTGAGAAAACTTCATATTTTATTTCTCCATTTCTTCCCAAAATGAGAACCAAGATTATTACATTAGAGGGCAATTTCTCACATTTACCCATTTCTTTAAAAATGTGTTCTGTCTGCCCCTAGGTGTAACATACTATATTATTACATTCCCTCCACTATATTTATTGTATATTTTTATGTGGAAAGATATTGGTTTCAGAATTAAAACTAATGCATGGAAGAGAAAAGAAGACCGTGACCACAAGCTGGCACTCGATATTCAGGCACAAGGGTGTAGGAAGATTTTCTTTTTTAAGTAAGGGTGTCAGGGATTGGAATAAGTTACCAAAAGAAGTGATGAATAATTTACCAGATGCGTTGAAAGAAATTATAGCTGAAATTTGTAGAGGGCAAAGGTAGGTGGGTGCAAGAAAGGAGGAAGATTGGTGTGTAGGAAAATTGCCACCAGAGCGTGCTCTATTCCAATTAATATTTTATTAAAAATTAATAATAATTATATTTAATTAAATTTCAATGGAGCATACGGTCCGGTGGCAACTTCCAGGGGCGGATACAGGAGGGGGGTGGCTAGGGGGCTCGAGCCCCCCCAAAAGTATCTAGGTCCACCCCCACATTGTAATTTTGAAGACTTTTTTTTTAGCTCTACGTATTTGAGGCCCGAGTAGGCTATAAGGACTACCCCCTGAAGCCCCCCCCCCCCCCGAAAAACCAAAAATCCACTGAAGGATAACCCTCAGAACCAAAATTCGCTCAGGCCAAGCCCCCCCCCCCAAACCAAAATTCTGGATTCGCCCCTGGCGATTTCCATACACAACCACCTTTCCTACACGTACCTACATTTGCCATCTGAAAATTTTAACTTTTAATTCTTTCAACATTTTTTGTAAATTATTCATCATTTCTCTTGGCAACTTATTCCGATCCCTGAAATCTTTACCCAAAAAGAGAGTCTTCCTACATTCTTTGCCTGAAATCGAGTGCCAGCTTGTGGTCATGGTCATCTTTTCTCTTCATACCTATTGCAATATCTTTCCGTGCCTCATCGCCAGTATATGCCCTGTACACTCCCATGACCCTCCTACTGTCTTGCAATGAATCCCATTTCAGCTCCTTTATCATATCTGTCACTGATTGCATTCTGCGATAATTTCCAGAAACAAATATAGCAGCCCTTCTTTGCACCTTCTCCAGCTCCTGTATTTGATACTCAAAATGTGGGTCCCATACTACACTACCATATTCGAGCAATGGTCTGACCAAAGTTTTGTAACCCAATTCCTTTACTTCTCTCGTGCATCCCCTCATCACTCTCTCCAACAAGTGCAGGATTTTGAAACCTTTTCCTACCACCTGTCCAATGTGTCCTGCCCAGTTAAGTTTATCAAAAGTAATTCCAAGATATTTACATTTCAAGTCTTCAACAAGCAATTCTTCTCCCACCTTATATACATAATTAACCTTTTGTTTTTTATTTGTGCATCTAATTAGCTGACTCTTCTTTGCATTTATCTTCATCCCATGTTTACCAAACCAACTAGATTTCCTGTCCAGATCACCCTGCAACTGTTTCCAGTCCTCTACTGTTTTGATCCTTTTATACAGCATTATGTCATCTGCAAACAATCTAATTTCAGATAGTAAACAATCGCCACAATTATTCATTAGAATAATAAATAGCAATGGTCCCAATACGCTACCCTGTGGCACTCCCATTTTTACTTACACTTCCTTTGATACCGCATTTCCTAACATTCTGTTTTCTACCGTTCAAAAATTCTTCTACCCAGCAAATCACTTTCTCATCCACTCCAATAGTTTTTACCTTATTTACTACCATTTTGTGGCTTACTCTGTCAAACGCCTTTGAAAGATCTAGTGCTACACTATCAATTTGGCTTCCTTGTCCATTTCATCTGAAATAGCTTGCATATATCCCACCAACTGAGATTCGCATGAATATCCTTGCCTGAACCCATGTTGCCTACTTGAAAACCACTTACGTTCCTCACATATTTTTCTGATGTGGTTGCATATCAATCTTTCCATTAATTTACCTACCACTGAAGTCAAACTGATTGGCCTGTAATTTTCGACTCTATTTCTCACCCCTCCTTTATGTACCGGTACTACTATCGCACTTTTCCAGTCTTGTGGTGAGCAGCAAGTATCCAGACTCTGTTATTCATTGTTAAAACTTTGTGGAACACTGTTTTTGATACTTTCTCGAAATGTTTATTTAAAGATTATTTATTTAAGATTTATAGATCATTTATTAATATTAATTGCGACGGAGCCGAAGAGGAAATATCACTACCTGCTTTTTTAATCTTACCTAAATTGAAATTTTGTTGTTGTTGTTCTGGAATTAGTTAGACAGATTCCAAACCAAAAATAAATTGCTAGTTTGTAATCATCGTCGTCTCTTCTTTCTTTTCTTTTACCGATATCCATCCAGCCAGTTTTTGCCTTATATAGTCTCTGCCATATGTAGCCCATGATGTAGCCCAGATATAGGTGAGTTTCGGAGGAATTCGCATTAAGCTGGATACAGCTTCATCTCAATGCAACATATAACGTGTACGAAATCCTCGCCGATATCGTATTCGCTGCAGAAGTTTCTCAAGGTCATCTCAAAATTTTTTAGTATGAACCAAGATGGTTCTCTGTAATATCACATCCTGTCTTTCAACTACTCCCGATCCAGCTCACTTATCATATCAGTCATTTGTTCAAAAAGGGTCTGATATTCAGGATACATATCTTCAATATGCTCCAACACATATTAAATGTCTAGCAGATGATAAGAATAAATTCAGGGAAAAATTGAAAGAATTTTTAATTGACAACTCCTTCTACTCTGTCGAAGAATTTATTTCTAAGGTATCTAAAAAATAACTGCCAGTGCCTTGTGTAAATGTAGTTTATAATTAATTTACCATGTATGCTATGACTGTACATCTCCTGGTGTACTTATTATTTTGTTATGCAACTGTTTATCTGTAAATTGACAACTTTCCACATCCCACAGAGCAAGTCTCATATACTGGGATCAATGGAAAATGAACGTATTGTATTGTATTGTAGTAACTGATTTTGTTGTGCAATAATTTCCATAAATAGATCACGATGCCCTCCATTCCATCTACTTCACTCCCGTATTTCCCGCCTATCGAGTAGGTTCCATACTATTATTTACTAGTTTTTAATTGTAATGGAGCTAACACACCCGTGACAATTCCCCTAGTCACCCAATTCACCTTTCCATTTAAAAAAAAAAAAAAAAAAAAAATCTGTTTTAATTTGAGTGTTAAATTTCTCCCCCATTTACTTTTCCGTTTTACAAAATTTAATTTTAA
Organism: Vandiemenella viatica; assembly: GCA_031002005.1. Classification (NCBI taxonomy): domain Eukaryota; kingdom Metazoa; phylum Arthropoda; class Insecta; order Orthoptera; family Morabidae; genus Vandiemenella; species Vandiemenella viatica. The sequence goes on along the minus strand of JARYHS010001113.1, from coordinate 3,986,169 downwards.
ATTCCTAAAGCGTATTTGGTAAATTATTCATCACTTCACTTGGTAATTTGTTCCAATCCCTGACATCCTTATCAACAAAACAAATTTTTCCCACTCCCTTATGTATGAAATTGAGCGCCAGCTTGTGGTCAAAGTCGCCTTTTCCCTTGCATGCACTATTCCTACTTCTTTTACCAATTTCCCTCCAAGTCCCATCACCAACATATGTCCTGTACATTCCCAGCACTCTCTTCACCCTCCAATAAGTCCCAACCCAGCTCCTTTATCACATCAGTTACTGACTGGGTCCTGCGTTAATTTGAACAAACAAATCTAGCTGCTCTTCTTTGCACACCTTCCAACTCCTGTATTTGATAACCAAAATGTGGGTCCCAAACTACACCACCATATTGAACCAATGGTCTGACCAAACTTTTGTAACCCAACTCCCTAACTTCTCTGGTACATCCTCTCATCACCCTCTCCAGTAAATGAAGGATTCTGTGACCTTCCTTCAACGAGACAAATGTTCCCTTCGGAGTTGACTTTGTTATCAAAGGTTATGTCAATAATTTGCACTTTAAGCCTTCAACAAGCATTTCTGACACCACCCTATAGTCACAATTAAAATTTAGGTTTTCTTTTATGTGGACCTACTAAGCTGATACTTCTAGGCATTTACTTCATTCCATGCTGATCTACCGAATTATGTATACTATACAGGTCACCCTGCAGGTGTTCGCAGTCTTCTAATGTTTTTATCCTATTGTATACCATATCATTTTCAAACAACTAAATTCTGATCGTGAACCATGAACACAATCATTAATTAGTATATGAACACCAATAGTACCAATACACGACCCCGTATTTCCTTACACCTGCTTTGATAATGTATTTCCTCTTGTGACAGTTTGCTTCATGCTTTAAAGAATTCCTCTACCCATCAATTAACTTCTACATCCAATCCAGAGATTTCAGTTTATTTAAAACCATTTTATGATTTACACTGTTAAATGCCTTAGAAAGATCTATACTATCAATTTGGCCTACGATTCATCTTCCACATAGCCCACCATCTGAGATTCACATGAATATCCTTGCCTACAGCCATGTTGTCGATGTGGAAACCGGTTTCTTTTCTCTTAGACATTTTGATATAGTAGCATATCAGTCTCCATCATTTTGCCTATCACTGATGTCAAACTAATTGGCCTGTAATTTTCAACCCTATTTGTAACCCCTCCTTTGTGAACCAGTACTACTATCGCTCTTTTCCAATCCTCTGGTAAGCAGCAAGAATCCAAACACATTTTAAATAAAATTTAAAGGTAAGGTACAATATCGTATCTTTAATACATCTGTAGTAACATTATCTACATCAGCCCTTTTACGTGTTTTAAGCTGACTTCCTTCAGAATTTTCTGAGAAACCGTCCAGGAATCCAGATTTGGGTTTTCCATGGTTTCCGCAAATCACTTCAGGCGATTGCCGGGATGCTTCCTTCAAAAGGTCATGGCCGAATTGCCTCCTGTTCCTTATTCCCAGTCCCATCCCGCCTCCAATGATCTCGATGCCGACGAGCCATAAAACCATAAGTAAAAAAAAAAAAAAAGAGACGAAACGACCAGCAAGTGGCGTCGGCCAGCTTCACGTTCCAGGTAGTGGACTCGTTCTTGTCCGGTTTGTCCTTGGAGCCACCTACACCCACATCAGGAGTTACCTCCTGGAATCAGAGCAAGCTGCTCCCTGGGCCCTGAAGAAGGTGCCTCTGGTTTCCAGACGCACTGCAATAACTTGAGTCTTTGCTGTCTTCCTGGTGCAGGCATCGCCTTAGTCGTGGGCAGTGCTTGAGGTCACATTTGGCTCACGGAGTCGCACAGCACAGCTTAACAGCAGGACACACCTTTCACTCTCCTGCTTTTCAATTTCGTTGTGAAGAATTGCGAATTAGCACATTATGCTCTTTAGTTCACCACGTGATGTTCACGAACTCTTTAAATAAGTTGTGTTTGTGCGTCTGAAAAAAAAAGAGCAAATGCATTTACAGAAACTACAAACGTTGATTACTAGTGTTTCATTGTGATGAATCAGTAATCCAAGGTTAATGGACAAACGTGTTTTTACAGTAATTACTGCGCAAATTCACTTTTGTATGAAAAAGTACTAAAGGCACGGGAATTTCTCATTGACATGTCATTTACTAGGTATGTATTCCACACTGATATCAATCAACTCTTTTTGTCTGTGTTTGTTAATGTTGGACATGAGTCAAGCTGTTGAGGTACTGCAGTGAAAGTTATTTCCTTGAATATCTTGCTTTCCACTTTGAGTTAAAATTGGTTAAATGTGTAGTTCTTAAAATGTAGTCAAAATGTATTACATATTTGCTAGTCAGTATCCTATCACTGACAGAAACGTTTATTTGTAAAAGTGACAAATTTTCACTTTTCAGTGTAGTAAACCACACAGACAGACTCGGTTTGTTAGTATCCTTTTGTTGCTAACAGAATTTTGCTACACAACTTTAAATGTGTTGCATTAGGGAGAGGTGTATTAATCTGTGATGTATTGTGCATATCTTTCTAATACAGCAAGTATCATTTTGCTCCAAAAAGCATAGTTGTGGTGATCCTATGAAATCCGTGATCGTTAATTAGTTGCTAATAATAACTGGAGAAGGCAAGGTAAATAATTAATACTCAAACATTTCTGTTGAGCTGCATGTGAGTATATTATGTAGAAGTTCTTTTCTGTTATGTGGGTGTACATTGTAACAAGTATTGTGATATTCATTACCAAAATGGAGCCATAATCTTAGGGGAAGGGGTAAGAATTGTGGAAAGGTTTCATTTCATAATGACGACAATTTGTTTCACCACTTGTAGCCTCTGTGGTGGTTTACGTTGTGTCCGCTCACATTACTGTAGCTGTTGGGGCTTTGAGACATGAGTCTATCTTCTCTGGTTATAGCTGGTAGGAAAAAATGTTCTGAGGGCAGGCTATCTATCATCAATCTATTTGTGGCCTATAGATAATAGAGGGTAAGAATGCAGAATCAAAAGAAGTGGAAATAAAAATGGGAGTGCCACAGGTAGCGTATTGGGACCATTTGCTATTCCATTATTCTAATAAATAATTGTGTTTGATTGTTTATTATCAGAAATGAGATTGTTTGCTGATGATATAATTATGTATAAAAGGATCAAAATGGTAGAGGACTGTAAAACAGCTGCAGGTGATCTGGACAGGATGTCTAGTTGGGTTGGTAAAACATGGGATGAAGATAAATGGAAAGAAGAGTCAGCTTATTAGCTACACAGATAAAGAGACTAAAGGTTTATTATGATTATCAGGCGGGGATAAAGAATTGCTTGTTGAACACTGAAGTGTAACTATCTTGGTATTATGTTTGATAACAAGCTTAACTGGGCAGGCACATATTGGACAGGTGTTAGGAAAAGGTTTTCAAAATTCTGCACTTGTTGGAGAGAAGTAAAGGAATTTGTTACAAAACTTTGGTCAGACCATTGCTTGAATTTGGTAGCGTAGTATGGGACACACATTTTGGTTTATCAAATACAGGAGTTAGAGAGGGTGTAAAAAGGGCTGATAGATTTGTTTCTGGAAATTACTACAGAATGCAATCAATAACAGAAATGATAAAAGAGCTGGAATGGATTTATTGGAAGACAGAGGGAGGATGAGGAGGGTCATGGGAGTGTACAAGTCAGATAGTGGTGATGAGGCTGGAAAGATGTTGGTGTAAGAATTAAGGTAATACATGGAAGGGAAAAGATGACCATGATCACAAGCTGGCACTCGATTTCATGCACAAGTGTGTTGGAAAATTCTCTTTTCAGGTAAGGGTGTCAGGGATCGGAATAAGTTACCAATAGAATTGATGAATAATTTTCCAAAGGCGTTGAAGGAATTTAAAGGCAAAAAATTTTCAGAGGGTAAAATGTAGGTGGGTGCACGAAAGGGGAAGATGGATGTGAGGAAATAGCCACTGGAGCATACACTCCATCACAACAGCTCTATTAGAATTTTAATAGAACCCTATTTAATACTGTGGTTCAACGTAGCTTCTTGTATTGTTTTGAAGATCACAATTTCCATAGTTTTTACACTTAAAAAACTTTTTTTACCTTGTTTGGTATCCTCACATGCTCTAGCAGTGTGAATAGCACTTCTTCACCAGCAGGTTTCTTCACTTCTAAGACATATGTTCAATGTGTAACAAAGAAATTAAAATCCGAGTAACTCATGTATTTGACTAAATCTACTGAACCTTTATTATTGCATTAATTATTCTGCATGAGGGCAGTAAAAGTCTGTTTGTATGTTGTTTCATAAATGTTGTCCAGAGCTTACACTGTTATATTAATTGGAATACAACCAATGTAAAAAAAAAACTATATGTACAGTACATGAAAAAATTTGGTCACAGTGATTTTAGGGAATCGTATAAACGACCACATCATTTTATTCTTTGACATCTAATTTATGAATCGTGAGCGGTTGCATAGTCATCTGTTATGAAATCTGTGGTGAAAAAAAATGGTAGTTGCTTTTATGATACAAGGATTTCTAAAGAAGCAGTAATCACAACTATTGTACTTCTATTATAGGAAAAACATTATAATTAGTTTGAAATATAATTACTGATATACTATTTTACTTCTGGAGTCAATGGTAGTTGCCTTTCTAAGTTGAGCCCTATTTTTTAATTGCATTTTAGTAGTAGTATGCCTTTTTCAAATTTATTCCTGCTGCAAACTAGATTTTTTACAGTCACCAGTACCGATTTTTATCTCTGAGAAAGTATGCTTTGTCTGTTTGAAGGTCAACACTTGGGTATGTCATTTGGTAGGCTGTATGTTTGACTCTTGGTTTTTTATTATCTAGACGACAGATATTTCAATTTTTTATGATTTCTGAAAATTACATCACGTGAATTTCGTCCTGATTCCTTCAAAATTGCACAGCTGAATTCCTTCCCAGTCACTGTCCTCAATCCTTTCTTGGTCCCAATACTATCAATGAACCATAAAAAAAGATCATTAGTTTTTATATGACCAGAACAGATATGATGTACTTGGTAGATATATATGCCAGTTCTTTCATATATAAAGTATCAAATAATTTTTTCAGAATTATTAAAACTAGTAACTGAAAATTTCTAAACAGACTGATTGAGCCTGGACGAGCAATAATCATTGAATATGATGATTGGCGTATTCTAAGGCCTACCATCCAGATTCTAGTTTTCCATCTTCAGAATAATACGAAATCATTTCTTCATAAATGCTATTATCATGTTCTTTAATCCAAGGTGACAATTCTCTCCTAGATGTAATAATCTTATTGTAGACAAGAAGTGTAGTTATAACCAAAAATTAACCTATTTATACTATCTACGATGTTTGTTTATTTATAATATAAAAGAATTCATTCTCATAATACATATTATAATTCTGCATAAAGGCTATGCGAGCAGTCAGTGAGAATTTTCTCATAGCCCTTCATAGAATTACTTTCCTTTTGCAGGACCAGCATGTGTGGATAGTATTCTGAAACTAACTAAAGTTTTAATTTACAAATTGTTTGGGGCTTTAGTATCTGTTGTTGTTTGCTTGTATTTTCATTTGGTTTGGCGTCAGCAAGTAATAAGGGTCAGTAACTACTTTAAAAAGGAATTTTCATATTTGTATTGATGTTACACTTCCTGAGTGAATGTTTTTGATTTTTATTTATTTAAATTATATTCCTAAGTTATGTGTATATTATATTGCATTTCACATTATTTCCTTCTCTTTTTTTATTTTAGGATATGCTGGAAGATGCCGACCAAGAGAATTCTGAACTGGAACCTGCTCCTGATAGGTAAGGTGTTTCCTTGTTATTAAACTGTAAGCTGCTGTTGTAGAACTTTATATTACTATAAAATCTGGTCAAGACTTGCCACAGTCTTAAATTTAGATTATTCTACCTAAAGCTGCGTTCACACTTGGATACTTGTATCGAGATTTATATATCTGACAAGTCGTGGCACTTTACCTCATACATTGGCAAATATCAGAGTATCTCATACAAGTCGCTCATACATTTTGTATTTGATCTTTCCACCTTTGACTATGACTGTATCTATAGAAATTTAACAAACCCAAAAACTCAAATGTGGAAATCAGTGATATATACTGTTAAAAGAAGAATATTTCCATTGTTTGTTCACTTTGTTTATGTCATTAGTGCTTTCCTTAACATGGCATAAGCACCTTCTATTTCACATCTAATTAGAAATTATTTTTACCACCATCGACATTTCCTTTCCTATGTCAGTATCATGTAAGCACACACACTTAAACAGTCTTCCTTATTAGATGGCTTTTGAATCCTTTGACAGTTCAAATGAAAATAATGAGATTTAATGGAGCATCAGTGTACAGAACTATCAAGCAGGTTTTGATACTTGTGTATTCTGATGTAAATGCAAGCTTTATACTCATACTTGATACATGTCCCAATACAAGTTCTGATACAAATCCTGATACATGTTATAAATTTGGGCCAGACATTGCTTAAGATATGTCATTTTTCTATGGCGAATAATTTACCAGATAGTAATAAAACTCAATATCAGCATAAAAGGGATCACATATTAACTATTACAGTTTGTTTTTCTGGGCGAAAATGAAGCTAAGTAATTGAGTTTTATAGTATAGTTTTATATTTTACTCACTTATCAGCGAATTTACATCTCCCTTGGCAGATTAATTTACTTTTATATATATATATATATATATATATATATATATATATATATATACATGAATAAGAGGGATAGAAAACATTTATTCTGCCGACTCAAGCAAAACTTCACCAAGATCGGTGGGTGTGCGGTAATACTCTGGCTTCACGTTCAGGAGGACTCGGGTTTGAATCCCCATCCAGCCATCCAGATTTGGAATTTCCTTGTTTTCCCCAAATCACTTTGGGTGAATGCTATGGTGGAATCCCTTTCCATCCCTTTCACAAGTCCTTTCCGCCTCTAATGACTTCAGAATCGATGAGGTATAAAGCCAAAATCATTAAAAGGAAGAATCCTTAAGTTTAATAGCTTTTATCAGTTAAATAGTATAAGGCAGGAATATTTAATTGCATTTAGTAGAAACAAATCATTTAATACATTACATAGTGTGTACACTTTTTCATACATCTATGTGTAATTATTATTTTCTCTTTCCTGTACCAGTTCATTTTATTTATTAATTGTGATGGTGCACGTACTCCGGTGGCTATTCAATCATTTTTTAATTAGCTTGTTTAATTTGAGTGTTACATCCCTCCCCAATCTTCTTTTGCGGTTTATAAATTTTAATTTTAAATTACTTCAGCAGTTTGGTAATTTATTCATCACTTCCACAAACTTCTTTCCTTGCCTATAATTTCCAAAACTTGTTCATTTCGTACTTCATCTCGCCACTTAATTTTTAGCATCGGATGTAATTGTAGGCTTCTGCAAGCATAGCCATAGCTGTCCAGGTGGTGCCCTGGAAGAAGACCTCAGAATGAGGGTCAGAACGTTGGCTACAAGAAATATGACACGGTGCCACCCAGACAGCCAAAAATCAACTAATTTTTTGCATCCTTCTATAGCACCACATTTCAAATGCTTCAATTTTCCTTCTGTCTGTCTCCTTGAAGTCCAAGTTTCACTGCCATAAAGTGTGGTGCTCCACACATTGTTTTAAAAAGTTCTTTCCAAGTCCTAAGATTAATATTTGAAATTAAAAGAATTCTCTTTTTCATGAAGGCTCTATTTGCTACTGTTATTTTGCTTTTAACATCATTCCTGCTTTGGCCATCAGTTGTAATTTTACTTCCTAAGTATCAAAATTCGCTAACATCTGCTATCGCATCTTACCCTATTTTTATATTTAGTCTACCAGTAATGTTATCATTTCTGCCACACTTCATTACTTTTGTCTTGCTTTGGTTTATATTTAGTCCTAAATCTAATAATATTCAACAACTTCTCAATATCCTCAACATGTTCTGTTAACAATACAATGTCCTCTGCAAATGGTAGCATAACGGTTTTTTCTCCTTGAGCATTTATGCCACATTCAAATCTTTATTTCACTTCCTTTATTGCTTCTTCTGCATACATTTGAATATTAACAGAGATAAACTACAACCTTATCTCACACCATTCTTAATTGATGCATGTGTCTCATGATTCTCTACTTTTATTATAGCTACTTTATTCTTAAAAAGATTATAAATTATCTATATATCTCAGTATTTTAGACCAGACTTCCTTAAAAATTTTGAACATCTTGTCCCACCTAACATTATCAGAAGTAATTTCTTAATAAACAAACGCTATAAGAGTATCTTTGTTTTTCTTGATCCGCCCTTCAAGTATTAATCTTAACGCCAGAATTGCTCCTCTTTTACTGCGATTTTTTGCTATTATTGGCAAACAGGAGTTCCTTTCTGCCGTTATCAATGATGTGCTCACTAATGACATCCATTACAACAGAAAGTAGAAAAGGACTTAATTTTGATCTTGCGGGGAGACTGCTTCAATATTGAATGCTCTAGTGTTTCTGTGATGTGTGTTCACTTATGTTAAAGAGCCATCATACATTTCCTTTATCATATCTTTTCTGTAACTCCTTCCCTCCATAGTCACCAGAACACTAAATCACATAGTATTTTATCATAGACCTTTCCAAAATTTATGATGTATAATACAGAAACAATTAATGTTTTCTCTTGGAATTGCCCTGCAATAAAAAAAGGATCAATTGTACTCTTTCCTTTTACAAACTAATACGGAAATTCAATTATGTTCATGACTTTTCGAAACCTGATGTTATGGATTCCAGTAAGTTTTCATTCTTTTGAAGTCACCGCGCTAAAGTATATTACCTTTACTCTTATATATGGATGTCAGTATGGTGGATCTCCATTTAATTTAAAATAATTGCAATTGAGCACAGGCTCCGGTGGCAATTTCCCTATACCCCCCCCCATCTTTCCCCTATCCTGCACTCACCTACATTTACCCTCTACTAATTTTAGCTTTAAATTCATTCAATGTTTTTGGTAAATTATTCATCATTTCTGTAGGTAACTTATTCCATTCCCTCACACCCTTACCTAAAAAAGAGAATCTTCCCACACCCTTGTGCCTGAAATCGTGTGCAAGCTTGTGGTCAATGGTCATCTTTTCCCTTCCATGCACTACTTTTCATACATACTCCAATATCTTTCCATGCCTCATCGCCAGTATATGCCCTGTACACTCCCATGATCCTTCTTATCCTCCTCCTGTCCTGCAATGAATCCCATTCCAGCTCCTTTATCATATCCGTCACTGATTGCATTCTGCGATAATTCCAGAAACAAATCTCGCAGCCCTTTTTGCACCCTCTCCAACTCCTGTATTTGATACGTAAAATGTGGGTCCCGATACTACACTACCATATTTGAGCAATGGTCTGAGCGTAGTTTTGTAACCCAATTCCCTTAATTCTCTCATACATCGCAATCATCATCTAGTCACAATATCTTATAAATTCATAAAATATTTTGTAGTAAGGTGCAATATATCACAATTTTAACTTAGTAAAAAAGCGTAGAAGTTAACCATATATCTTTAACATTGAATTGTAATTTTGTTATTCTTATTTCCTATGCCTGTATGTATCTTTATTTATGAGTTTTAATACACATCAGCAGTAAAGGAACTGATTTTTTTCTCTTTCTAGGGCGACAATTAAATTTCAACAAACCCTAGTTCAGTGCCATGGCCAAGAAGATTCTGGTGCGGTAGAAAACACATCAGTCATTAGGCCACTACAGTTTAGTTGTTCTAAATGTCTGGATATTTATATTTCACGGGAATTGCTGATAAGGCATATTTTCTCTCATGACCGACACGTCAATACTCCACAGTACATCTGCCAAAGATGTGGTCATGTTTCTGTAGATCGGTTAACATTCAGTGCCCATACAGCTTCTCATAACTGCAAAATTAGATTGAAAAAACAACCATTATTTCAACTTGTGTGTGCTTTTTGTGCACAAATATTTTTGTCTTGGAATTCTCTAACAAAACACGTGTTTGATCATATCTCAACTGTCTCCTGCCCCTTGTATGTCTGTGTTGATTGCTCAGAAGTCTTCAAAGATTTGAAAAGGCTCCAACTCCATCAGGACTCCAGCAGATCTTCACAACATTCTTGTTCATTCTTGCAGAAAAGGTAAGAATGAGAGTCTATTTTATTTTAAGAAGGCAGTAATGCTTTTGTGATTAAGGTTTTAAGTTATATCACCTTTTGTTGCTGTTGGTACGTAAAAGTATGTCTCAATTCAGTAAAAACAGCTGCCAAATATATATATATAAATAATTCCTTCAGAATCTCTGTCTCCATAGAAATTTGTCATCTCCCTTTTTGTAAATGTAGATATATGGAGATTAACAGTTAAAAATAATAGAATGTCTCCTTTGTGATGTCTAGTTTAGACTTCTTAGTCAACAATGACAAACCATCTATTGGTAGGATGCTTAAAATAATGCTATATACCAGTATCAGGATGAGCTGGTTTTATGTGCTGCACCCTGTATTAATACAATGGTTTTGCTCTTATAGTGTAACAATAGTTCAAACTTATTAATATTCATTAAAGGTTGAAGCTTAATATTCCATAGCAACTACACAAAATACTTGGATAAAAAAAAAAAAATAAAGCCTTAGAAAATATGTTCAAACACATGAAACAAAATCTCTTTAGTTTTAAAGGCATTTTATAAAACTAATATTTCTTTAAGTTACACATAATAAAGCAAAATGATACTGTTATGTAAACCTTGAAATTTTATTATCATACTATACTGTATAAAAAAATTCTGTAATATGTTTTTTTTTCAGTATATAATACTATCCCTTTAAGCTCCAGTTATCATTTAGTACTAACATAGTTTGAAAATCACAGGCATTCACTGAATTAACTGCCTGATCATCTACTGATAAAATTCAGCCAATCACAACACGCCATGAAAATAAACTTGAGAACTGAATCGCTAAATGATCAAAATTCTCTGGTGGCAGGTCCAACATATATAGTAAAGCAATTGAGAGTTTACTGAGTACAGGATCAAAAAGAAAACAACAGAATTAGTAAAAAAAATGATTCTTGATACATTAAAGTATATACACTACCGAATTTAAAAAAGGCAGATATTTTAAGTAACTTCTTTAATGAGACCATTAGTGATAATGAATCAAAAATGGGAGGGATAACTAGCTTAACAACACAGAAATGAGGAGACCATAAAATTTGAAATTCATCCTGAACATATACTGAAGTAACTAAGAAAGCTAAAAAAAATAAGGTGCTGGTATACATATATTTCTACATTATGTCTTAAAGCTAGCAGGATGTGACACTGTACCTTATCTTGAAATATTATTTGAATTAAGTCTGGATACTTGCTGCTTACCAGAGGATTGGAAAAGTATGATAGTAGTACTGGTACATAAAGGAAGGGTGAGAAATAGATTTGAAAATTATAGGCTGATCAGTTTGACATCAGTGGTGGGTCAATTAATGAAGAGATTGACATGCCACCTAATAAGAAATATATGTGTGGTTTTCGAGTAGGTAACATGGCTTTAGGCAAGGATATTCATGTGAATATCAGTTGGTGGGATACATGCAAAATATTTCAGATGAAATGGACAAGGGATGCCAATTGATAGTGTAGCACTAGATCTTTCAAAGGCTTTTGACAGAGTGAGCCATAAAATAATAGTAAATAAGGTAAAAACTATTGGAATAGATAAGAAAGTAATTTGTGGGGATAAAGAATTTTTAAAAGGTAGAAAATAAAACAGTTGGGTTTGAAATGCAATATCAAAATAAGTGGAAGTAAGAATGGGAGTGCTGTAGGCTAGCATATTGGGACCATTGCTTTTCATTATTCTGATTAATAATTGCAGTTGATTGTTTATGATCAGAAATTATTATGTTGTCGCCAATGACTTAATGTTATATAAAAGTATCAAAACAATAGAGGACTGTAAACAGCTGCAGGGTGATATTAATGGTATATCTAGTTGTGTTGTTAAACATGGGATGAAGATAAATGCAAAGAAGTGTCAGCTTAATATGTATATGTATATATGGATCAAAAACTAAAATTTGAGTATAATTAAAAGGTGGAGAAAGAATTGCTTGTTGAATACTTGATTGGTAAATATCTTGGCACATTTGAGACCAAGCTCAAATGGGCAGAACACATTGAACAGGTAGTAGGAAAAGGTTTCAAAATTCTGCACCTGTGGGATAAAATGATGAGGGGACATTCAAGAGAAGTAAAGGAACTGGGTTACAAAACTTTGGTGAGACGATTGCTTGAATATGGTAGTGTAATAGGGGTCCCACATTTGGGGTATCAAATACAAGTGTTGGAGAGGGTATGAAAAATGGCTGCTAGATTTGTTTCTGGAAATTACTGCAAATGCAATGAGTAACAGATATGATAAAAGTGATGGAATGGGATTCACTAGAAGACATGAGGAGGGTGAAGAGGGACATGGGAGTGTACAAACGGTATATTGGTGATGAGGCGTGATATTGGTGTAAGAATTAAAATTGATGGCTGAAAGGAGAAAGAAGAACATGACAAAAACCTGGCACTTGATTTCAGGCACAAGGGTGTGGGAAGATTCTCTTTTCTAGGTAAGGGTGTCAGGAATTGGAATAAGTTACCAAGAGAAATAAATAATCTACAAAAACCATTCAAATAATTTAAGGTTGAAATTTGTAGAGGACAAATATAATTGGTTGCAGGAAAGAAGGAAGATGGTTGTGTAAGGAAATAGCCACCAGAGTGTAGCATTGCAATTAAGAATCAAATTTTTTAAAAAAAATTAGAAATTGGATACAAAATTATGAAATAGTATGTTCGGTTTGCATAATTTTTATCTGGTTGATAGAATATTTTTATTTGTTTAAGAAATAATTGTTGCATATTATAATAATTAAATATTGGTGGTATAAGTAGGATAACAGTGACTTTTATAAATAAAAAAAAAGAATAATAGACACATCGGTAATTAATTACTTAAGTTGCTATCACTTAATGATGATTATCTTAAATTACTTTGTTCCAAAATACACTGGTTGCTGTGGTTGGTAGGCAGAGGATTTCACCTTCCCCCAATAGTTAATGACTACTCCTTTCAATGGATTAAATGGTATTATGAAATACCAACGCTGACAAATCACTTTTTACTTTGTATTTATTTGTTTGTGAGCTCCATAGTAACATCACATATGGACAAAGCACTAAACTCATCCAAAGATACTAAATCACAATTATATTTTGATAATGACCAAATTAATGCATACTAACAGTTTCACAAACCACAAACAAAATTCTGACAGTGGTCTCTGCTCGCAATTTCCACATGATTAAATATACTACATAGAAACATGGAAAATATTACAAAGAATGCTCAAGCATTAACAATTCATTAACAATCAAATCCTTACATACATAGTTACAAATTTTACAAAATCACTCAGTCATTAAAAAACTCCTTAGAATAAAAGTTAAAACTGTTTACACGCTTTTAAATACAAAATTAATAACCAAACCAGCCCAAACTGTTGAGAATTGTCCTCCAAATATTGTGGCTCACATCAACACAATTACAATCTGTTAGTTAATATTTTATAAATAATACTGTCCCTGATCTTATTGTATATCATTTACACAGGTTCTCTCCATAAAACAATGTTCATTTGCTTGACAAATATACACAAATTCTCACTTAATCATATAAAAAATATATACCTGTAAATCCATAACTAACCAACTCCCATCTTGCTATACGAAGTGTTTTCAGGAAGGGAGACTATTTTGAAGAGGATAGTGTAATAATTTTAGATTAAGTTATTACTTTCTGAAAAAATAAAATATTTCTGTTACTTTCTGAATTATAACTCCTTGTACATAATTCTTAAATTGAAATTTCCTAAAATGGCTGGGTGTGAGGGCTGTTGGAACCCTTCCCAGAATTAATTTGACTCTACATGATTGAAATTAAATTCTTCATGAAGATAGAAAGAGTCTACAAACACAGAAGCCGAGCACATACTCAAATCATAGCTAATGAATTGTAATACTTATTGCACTTAGATAATCAAATTACATAATACTTCATTCCATATAAAATCTATAAACCTTTTACCAGAATGATTTATTTATTTAGAAATCAAATTATATTATTACAAGTTCACTTTCTAAATTCCTATATTACTAAATAATTATTTAATAACTTCTTCCTATCATTCATCTACCATGGTCTATATAAATTCTGTCAGTTTGTGAATGACAACAAGTTTGTAATCACTAGAGACCCCTAAGTGGGGAGTGGCAGGGGATGGAAGTCAGCTGTGGTCTTTGAAAGAAACCATCCCAGCATTTGCTAGGGGTAATTGTGAGAAAGTATGGAAAACCAGTCATGTTGGCCAGATGGGGTTATCCCCCATCCTCCCAAAGGTTACATAGGAGGGCGAAATCCCCGTGATTATATCCCACAACAGCTCAGGACTAGCTGTTGCCACATGGCAGCCAATCCCAAAATCTTGAAAATTCCAAAACTCAATGGACAGAACTGTTTCAGTTGTTTTAGACATATGCATCATTTACTAGAGACATTCCATATTATTACCATTAACCTTTCATCTGGAGTATACAAACTAGTTATCCATATACACTGTTCCATCTTAAATACAAAATCATATATTAAATATACTGAACACTCCCCAATACATGCATTCCCTTAAAAAACTACTTACCATCAGAATAACAGACATCAGAACACTGCCCCCCGAGATATTAGTAAAGGTCCCTACATCTTACAGTGAAAGCGAATTTCAGGATTTCCCTGTGACCAAAAAGCTACATAAATTCCTTTTTTACCATCCTTTCAGTTTCATTCTACTATTATGTACATCTATGTCACTAGACTTTTATATCTACAGATCAGCTGACTCTGACATATCAACAGATCAGCTGGCAAGTCACATGGTTTTGTTTTCATAAATTGCTTGTCACTACTCGACAGGGTTAATTAATCAACCAACAACACAGGTTTACGATTGTAACTACTGCAATTGAGTCTCTCATTGCTTCCTGTTGCATTGGTATCATTATTGATGTCGGCTTTAACGCAACTGAACCGGTGCTGCGTGACTGCCTTATTGTTGCCACCTGACCATAATATATCGCTTTCACCTGTGAGCTCAGACTGAATGCTGTCAAAATATATGTGAAAACTCAGGCAATCATTATTTAATACACTATCCAAATTAGTGCCCACATTTTCGCTACATTCAGAAATAATTGCCACACTCGAGGAAATATCTTTATCATCATAATATGACTTTAATTAATACAATCTTTGTTAAATGAATTATCAGCTACCTAACTACTTGTACGCTCATTTTTAGTTACATAACTCTGGTTATCATTACTGCTTCCCTAAGAGTATTGACCCTTGACTGAAAAAACAATAACTATGTTATGCAGGAAGAGTTAGAAAACATATAGCTTCAGTATTAATACTATTTATATTAATGGCTAGTGATTTTGAAAGTAATAATATCACTTCAAGTAATATATGTTGAAATAGTAATGAAGGTGTGAGTAGTGGGGTAGTTGATAATTCATTTAACAAAGAATGTATTAATTAAAGTCATATTGTGATGGTAAAGATATTTCCTTGAGTGTGGTTAATACTTCTGAATATGACGAAAATGTGGGCTCCAATTTGATAGTGTATTAGATACCCATTGTGTGCATTTTCAAACATTTTTACAGCATCTGTGTCTGTATTAACATACAAACTGAAATCATCTGGCACAATTTTTATAGAAATTATATTATCTTTATAGGTGTAGGAACTTAAAACCACATTCTTTTCCTCCACTAAGGAGTCTGACTTATGGGCAGTTTTTTTGCCCAACCCTATGCTGTATTTTCCTTTGAGGCTGTTGGTTTTATATATATATTTATATTTTAATTAAACTGCAGTTGAGCGAATGCTCTGGTGTCAATTTCCCCTCAGCACCCATCTTCCCCCTTCCCTGCACCCAACTACATTTGCCCTCAGCAAATTTTAACTTTAAATTCTTTCAACATTTTTAGTTAATTATTAATCATTCATGACTGACCTATTCCAGGATGACAGTAAACCTATATTACTTCCATTAAAATTCATATCTAGTAATGACCGAGAAAATAAGAGAAATCAGGGTCAGAACCGATTAATTTCTATACTCTTCCTTTTCTACAACTGATTAGGGAGTGAAATAGGGAAGAGTTATAGATTGAGAGTACTTAGATTTTGATTGGAGTAGATAGCTGTAAACTACTCCAGCAGTTCTGATCTAGTTTTTCCATGATTTTCCAAGATCACTCCAGGTGAATGCCAGGATGTTACCTAAAAATAGATCATGGGCGACTCCTGCCATATCCCGTATATCCCTTCATATTCACAAATGGTTACACATTAGTATAAATGCAATGCACCTTCTGACTCTGAGCTTTAGTGAATCATGGAGTAAAAATACTAATAATAACATATGTCTCTGTGAACTCCTTAGTAACATCACATGTGGACAAAGCACTAGACTTGTACAGTGATACCACAGGACAAATAAATCTGTTTGACAGTGACTGAATATGTCAAACATTTGGACAGCGACTGAAACTGACCGCTTGCTGTCACCGCACGTGTAGATAGATTCCACAGAAACATGGAAAATATTACAAAGAGTGACAACAGACATTTCTCGAGTATTAAAAATTCATTAACAATCAAATTGATACAAAAATAGTTACAAATTTTTCAATATCACTCAGTCATTATAAAACACCACAGAACGAAAGTTAATACTGTTTACATGCATTTATTCACAAAATTATCAACATAAACCAGTCCAACCAGTTGAGGATTACCTTTCAAATATTGTGGTTCACATCACCGCTTACAATTACAAATTTTAATTAATATTTCATACGGAATACCGCATAGTACTGTATATCATTGGCTTTGATTCTCTCTATAAAGCAGTGTTCATTTACATGACGAATATTTGCAAATTCACAATTAGTCACAGAAAAACATAAAAATTCGTAATTAGTCAAATCCCATCTAGCAATACATAATTCTTAAAATAAAATTTCATTAAAAGTGCAGGTTCCAAGTGCAGTAACAAGAGTTACAGAATGTGATGAGAGGTGATGTAAAAATTGTTATTGTATACTTAGAGCGTAATGTACAATAAATTTGAATTTGAAATACAATTAAATGAATTTCTGTAATATTTAAAGAAGCTTACCAAAATCAATTAAGAGATTTTATCTCGGAAAAAAAACGATTATAAAATTAATAGCTAATGTTGAAAAACTGTAGAATATTAAAGTCAACCCTTGCATAGTTGCAGATAACAACTCTAAAGTTGCAAATTTTATGAGTGTCTTGTGATGTTAGCTATGATTATCAAGAATCTTCTTTACTGAAATTCAAATCATAAACATTTATTTACTAATACTGATACCTTTTTGAATCATGCTTGCAATACTATTGTAACTGTACAATGCTAAATATTGGTATTATTATTTTATTTTCCAGGTGTCATCATGCCATTCCCATTCATGATCAGCAGCAGCCTTACTCTTCTGAAATTTTTAGAAAGTCTTTTAAGAATTCAAGAATCCTTGTAATGCGAAAAAGTATTAATATCAGTGAGGAGCTTTGTAGTGGTGAAATTTGTAGAAAATCTGTTCTGATTTCTAGTCAACTTATAAGACATGAAATAGTTTATACAGGAGAACGTCCTTTTTCTTGTGGAGTTTGTGGAAAGTCTTATGTGACGTCTGGTGGTCTTATAAGACATAAAAGAATTCATACAGGTGAGCGACCTTCCCTCTGTGAAGTTTGTGGAAATACCTTTTCAAATTCTAGTCTCCTCCTACAACATAAAAGAGTTCATATAGATGACCGCCCTTATTCTTGTGAAATTTGTGGAATATCTTTTAAGGGTTCTGGTAACCTTATGAATCATAAAAGAGTTCATACAAATGAGCGTCAATATCCTTGTGAAGTTTGTGGAAAGTCTTTTTTGTACTCTAATAACCTTATAGCACACAAAAGAATTCATACAGGTGAGCGTCCGTATCCTTGTGAAGTTTGTGGAAAATCATTTGCGATTTCCAGTTACCTTATAAAACATAAAAGAAGTCATACAGGTGAGCGTCCGTATCCTTGTGAAGTTTGTGGAAAATCATTTGTGAATTCCAGTAACCTTATGAACCATAAAAGACTTCATACAAATGAGCGACCCTATCCTTGTGAATTTTGTGGAAAATCCTTTGTAAGGTATTGTGATGTTATAACACATAGAAGAATTCATACAGGCGAGCGTCCATATCGTTGTGATGTTTGTGGAAAATCCTTTGCCAATTCTGGTAGCAATATAAAACATAAAAAAGTTCATACAGGCGAGCGACCGTATCGTTGCGAAGTTTGTGGAAAATCCTATGCTAGGTCTAGTAGCCTTATAATACATAAAAGAGTTCATACTGGCGAGCGTCCGTACCCTTGTAAGGTTTGTGGAAGATCCTTTGCGAATTCCAGTGTCCTTTATGTACATAAAAGAGTTCATACTGATGAGCGTCCTTATTCTTGTGAAGTTTGTGGACTGTCTTTTAAGAGTTCTGGTGCCCTTATGCATCATAAAAGAGTTCATACTGATAAGCGTCCTTATACTTGTGAAGTTTGTGGAATGTCTTTTAAGTGGTCTAGTAATCTTATAGCACATAAAAGTATTCATAAAGATGATCGTACTTAGTCTTCTGAGGTTTGTGGGAAGTTTTTTTACAAAGTCTAGTTACCTTATAAAACACGAAAGAGTATATGTGAACATCATTATTCTTGTTGAGGTTGTTTAAAATCCTTTGAAATTTCTCATCAATTAATAGGATATAAAAGTAATTATAAATGAGACTGTCCTTATTCTTTGGTAGTTTGTGGGGAAATCGATTTGCACAATCCTGTATGCCTGATAGCACAGACGAGTTCAGTAAAACTGAGCTGCTTTATGTTCATGAACTATGCGGAGAGTCATTTAAAGGGTCTGATGACTGTAGCATGTATACAAGAATTCATACAGTTCATCATATTCTTGTGAAGTATGTGTAAAATCGTTTACAGTGTTTAGTAACCTTGTAGCATGTAAAAGAAGTTATTGTAGGGAGCATTCTTACCATTGTAAAGTTGTTGGAAAATCATTTATATATTAATATGATACATGAATAGTGTTCATACAGATGGGTGGAATTACTGTTGTAAACTTTGTTGAAAATATTTTGAGGAGTCTGATACAAAAGTAGACAGATAGGGATTCACATGAATTAGTAGCCTTATACTTGAGATATTGTTTATGGTATGTATGAGTAGTCGTATCCTTGTAAAATTCACGAAAAGTCATTCAACCAGGCTTAATAACTTATAGTGTATAATGTAGTTATAATATTTTCGCTTCCTTATTCCTGTGATGTTAGTAGAAATTTGTATGAATGGAGATGGTCATTTAAAGAACCTAGTCACATTAGAACATATTAATCCTATCCTAATGAGGGATCAACATTCTGGAGTTTATGGGAAACCATTTCATCTTTCTTTTAGCTGTAAGCTGTCTATAGCTATTTATATAGAGCAAATGGCCTCTTGGGATTTGATTTGGGTTAGTCTGTCTAGTAGCATCAATGAATAGCCTTATACTTGTAAACTTTGATGTGAACTTTTTATGATATCAAGTCACCAAGCTATACAGAAATGAATTCTTAATTTAGTTACATTCTTTAAAATGCTAAAGAAGCCATGTAAGTGATTTAATTTACGTTTGTGATGGTTGGGGAACTAACATCTAAGTAGTCAACTAGCTATAAAACTCATGAAAAGGTTATATAGCTGAGCAGCTCTTTGCTTGTCACTTGCGGATAATTGTGTAAACAGTCACATGAACTTACACCTATACTTTTACGCCACAATATATTCATGAAGTTTGTGGTAAATAGTTTATATGTAAGACATAGTAGTACACACCTGATTGAATAACTTTAGACTTGTGGAGATTATGGAAAACATTATTAATCTTATAACTCATTAAAGAAGCCATAGATGTGAGCTACAGTATGTTAATAAAACTTTGTTAATATCATATATATATTATCTTGTAACCCAAATAGCATATCATTATCCATTAATTAGCAGCCCTGACCTTGTAAAACTTTAATATTTTAGTTTGTCGTGACTTGTTGCCTTACAAAATCATGGACGAATCCATTAAAGTAGGCATCAATTTCACAGTTAATTTTTTGAAGTTTATTCACACTTTCTATTAATCTTTGTTGTGTTTGTGAATTCATTTTGCTAATGTATCATTTGGTTGAAACTTTTGCAGAAAATCGATTACTAAGTCTAATGAAATTGTGTTAATATTTTGTCAAATTCTTTCAGTTATTTTCTTACCTTGTAAAAATAATAATAACAATAATATTTGTATGTTGTGTTTAGAGTAATTTAAAGGACTGAACTTGTTGGATTTATTGTTTTAGTTTAGTTAGATAATATTGACTAATGATGCTGGTGATTGTATTTCTTTGCTTTTTGCTCGATGTGAATAAAAGATCTACAAAATTAATTTTTAATGTATTTTTTCTAATATTTATGTGACTAAAAATTTATTACTTTAATTATTTGTTTATTACAGTTTATGTGTAATTTGTTACTCTGTGTGTACTATAAATATTGTTCTCCCATAAAACTTCTTTCTTTAATTTATCTTTTTCTGATTGCTTGAAATATTAATACTATTATTTGAAGACAGTCATCTGTATCAGGTATTTTGTGCAAAGAATCATTATTTCAATGTGACCACTATGATCAAGTTTGGTTTTTCAACATCTACATATATATACTCTGCAATTCACAAAATTGTGGGTGGCACAGGGTGCTCAGCACCAAAGCTAATGTTTTTGTTGTGCATTCCAATCCCGAAAGGTACGAGGAAAAAGAGAATTCATATAAGAATCTTTGCGGCACCTTATTTCGCTAATCTTATCTTTCCTGTCATTCCGTCTGATATAGGTTGGTCGACGAAGTATTTCACTACACTTGTTAGTAAAAGTGGGTGTACGCATGTTTACCAATAAGTTTAAATGAAACGCGTGTCGTCTATCTACCAGAGACTCCCAGCCTAGTATACTAATCAGTTCTGTGACGCTTTCATAAGGACTGTAGCAAGCGGTCATGAATCGAGCGGCTCTTCTCTGTACATTCTCTATGCTGTCAATCAACACCTTATGAAACGGATCCCAAATGGCACAACAACAGGTCAAATGTGGACGCACAAGAGATTTGTACGCTATCTCATTTGTTCATTACAATTTTTCAAGATTCGACCTATGAATCGCAGCCTAGAATAAGCTCTACATACTAACGAATTAATGTGTATGTCCCATTTCATGTTCATTTGTGCTGTTACTCCAAAGTGTATAGAGCATATATGTCTGTGGTATAGTCGTTTCTCAAAATGCACAATAGTTTTTGAGATATTCGCATTCAAATAAAAAAATTCTTAATGTCGGCTGTTTGGTAAATTATTGCCTGAAATTGTCATGTGGCAGCGTGGTCTATGCGGTAGGGTGTTAGCTTCATGATTATCTGACTCGAGTTCAATTACCCACAGAATTATATATGTTTATTTATTTTTATCTTCAGAAATTGTCAAACTTGACTTTTTTTTAACTTCATTTACATACTTTTATTAAGTACAGATGTTTTCGCACCTGAGGAATTCGACGGAGCTAGTCGTCGAAATATTGTATAACATACATTTTTTACTTCCTACTGATATTAGATATGTAAAAGTTTGTTAGCTTGGATGTTTTTATTGTTTCACGTTGTAACGAGTGAATGGCTCAGGATAAAATTTAGAATAAAGTATGCGCTATCTATTTTTATCCCAAACGAAAAAGTAATTCCCATGGTATTCAAATACGAATTCGTGTACCAATATCTGG
>JARYHS010001113.1:3932198-3963007 GCA_031002005.1 Vandiemenella viatica | reverse complement strand
GGTCTTAAAGCTAGCAGGATGTGACACTGTACCTTATCTTGAAATATTATTTGAATTAAGTCTGGATACTTGCTGCTTACCAGAGGATTGGAAAAGTATGATAGTAGTACCGGTACATAAAGGAAGGGTGAGAAATAGATTTGAAAATTATAGGCCTGATCAGTTTGACATCAGTGGTGGGTCAATTAATGAAGAGATTGACATGCACCTAATAAGAAATATATGTGTGGTTTTCGAGTAGGTAACATGGCTTTAGGCAAGGATATTCATGTGAATATCAGTTGGTGGGATACATGCAAATATTTCAGATGAAATGGACAAGGATGCCAATTGATAGTGTAGCACTAGATCTTTCAAAGGCTTTTGACAGAGTGAGCCATAAAATAATAGTAAATAAGGTAAAAACTATTGGAATGGATAAGAAAGTAATTGTGGGGTTAAGAATTTTTAAAAGGTAGAAAATAAAACAGTTGGGTTTGAAATGCAATATCAAAATAAGTGGAAGTAAGAATGGGAGTGCTGTAGGCTAGCATATTGGGACCATTGCTTTTCATTATTCTGATTAATAATTGCGTTGATTGTTTATGATCAGAAATTATATTGTTTGCAGATGACTTAATGTTGCATAAAAGTATCAAAACAATAGAGGACTGTAAACAGCTGCAGGGTGATATAATGGTATATCTGGTTGTGTTGTTAAACATGGGATGAAGATAAATGCAAAGAAGTGTCAGCTTATATATATATGTATATATGGAACAAAAACTAAAATTTGAGTATGATTAAAAGGTAAAGAAAGAATTGCTTGTTGAATACTTGATTGGTAAATACCTTGGCACATTTGAGACCAAGCTCAAATGGGCAGAACACATTGAACAGGTAGTAGGAAAATTTCAAAATTCTGCACCTGTGGGATAAAATGATGAGGGGACATTCAAGAGAAGTAAAGGAACTGGGTTACAAAACTTTGGTGAGACCATTGCTTGAATATGGTAGTGTAATAGGGGTCCCACATTTTGGGTATCAAATACAAGTGTTGGAGAGGGTATGAAAAAAGGCTGATAGATTTGTTTCTGGAAATTACTGCAAATGCAATCAGTAACAGAATGATAAAGTGATGGAATGGGATTCACTAGAGACATGAGGAGGGTGAAGAGGGACATGGGAGTGTACAAACGGTATATTGGTGATGAGGCGTGATATTGGGTAAGAATTAAAATTAATGGCTGAAAGGAGAAAGAAGAACATGACAAAAACCTGCACTTGATTTCAGGCACAAGGGTGTGGGAAGATTCTCTTTTTAGGTAAGGGTGTCAGGATTGGAATAAGTTACCAAGAGAAATGAATAATCTACAAAAACCATTAAAGAATTTAAGGTTGAAATTTGTAGAGGCAAATATAATTGGTTGCAGGAAAGAGGAAGATGGTTGTGTAAGGAAATTTCCACCAGAGTGTGGCATTGCAATTAAGAATCAAATTTTTTATTAAAAAAATTAGAAATTGGATATAAAATTATAAAATAGTATGTTTGGTTTGCATAATTTTTATCTGGTTTATAGAATATTTTTATTTGTTTAAGAAATAATTGTTGCATATTGTAATAATTAAATATTGGTGGTATAAGTAGGATAACAGTCCCTTTTATAAAAAAAGAATAATAGACACATTGGTAATTAATTACTTAAGTTTGCTATCACTTAATGATGATTATCTTAAATTACTTTGTTCATGCAATACACTGGTTGCTGTGGTTGGTAACCGGAAGGTTTTACCTTCCCCCAATAGTTAATGACTACTCCTTTCAATGGATTAAATGGTATTATGAAATACCAACGCTGACAAATCACTTTTTACTTCGTATTTATTTGTTTGTGAGCTCCATAGTAACATCACATATGGACAAAGCACTAAACTCATCCAAAGATACTAAATCACAATTATATTTTGATAATGACCAAATAATGCATACTAACACTTTCACAAACCACAAACAAAATTCTGACAGTGGTCTCTGCTCGCAATTTCCACATGATTAAATATACTACATAGAAACATGGAAAATATTACAAAGAATGCTCAAGCATTAACAATTCATTAACAATCAAATCCTTACATACATAGTTACAAATTTTACAAAATCACTCGGTCATTAAAAAACTCCTTAGAATAAAAGTTAAAACTGTTTACACGCTTTTAAATACAAAATTAATAAGCAAACCAGCCCAAACTGTTGAGAATTGTCCTCCAAATATTGTGGCTCACATCAACACAATTACAATCTGTTAGTTAATATTTTATAAATAATACTGTCCCTGATCTTATTGTATATCATTTACACAGGTTCTCCCCATAAAACAATGTTCATTTGCTTGACAAATATACACAAATTCTCACTTAATCATATAAAAAATATATACCTGTAAATCCATAACTAACCAACTCCCATCTTGCTATACGAAGTGTTTTCAGGAAGGGAGACTATTTTGAAGAGGATAGTGTATAATTTTAGATTAAGTTATTACTTTCTGAAAAAATAAAAATTTCTGTTACTTTCTGAATTATAACTCCTTGTACATAATTCTTAAATGAAATTTCCTAAAATGGCTGGGTGTGAGGGGCTGTTGGAACCCTTCCCAGAATTATTTGACTCTACATGATTGAAATTAAATTCTTCATGAAGATAGAAAGAGTCTACAAACACAGAAGCCGAGCACAGTACTCAAATCATAGCTAATGAATTGTAATACTTATTGCACTTAGATAATCAAATTACATAATACTTCATTCCATTTAAAATCTATAAACCTTTTACCAGAATGATTTATTTATTTAGAAATCAAATTATCTTATTACAAGTTCACTTTCTAATTCCTATATTACTAAATAATTATTTAATAACTTCTTCCTATCATTCATCTACCATGGTCTATATAATTCTGTCAGTTTAGTGAATGACAACAAGTTTGTAATCACTAGAGACCCCTAAGTGGGGAGTGGCAGGGGATGGAAGTCAGCTGTGGTCTTTGAAAGAAACCATCCCAGCATTTGCTAGGGGTAATTGTGAGAAGTATGGAAAACACAGTCATGTTGGCCAGATGGGGTTATCCCCCATCCTCCCAAAGGTTACATAGGAGGGCGAAATCCCCGTGATTATATCCCACAACAGCTCAGGACTAGCTGTTGCCACATGGCAGCCAATCCCAAAATCTTGAAAATTCCAAACTCAATGGACAGAACTGTTTCAGTTGTTTTAGACATATGCATCATTTACTAGAGACATTCCATATTATTACCATTAACCTTTCATCTGGAGTATACAAACTAGTTATCCATATACACTGTTCCATCTTAAATACAAAATCATATATTAAATATACTGAACACTCCCCAATACATGCATTCCCTTAAAAAAACTACTTACCATCAGAATAACAGACATCAGAACACTGCCCCCCCCCGAGATATTCAGTAAAGGTCCTACAGCTTACAGTGAAGCGAATTTCAGGATTTCCCTGTGACCAAAAAGCTACATAAATTCCTTTTTTACCATCCTTTCAGTTTCATTCTACTATTATGTACATCTATGTCACTAGACTTTTATATCTACAGATCAGCTGACTCTGACATATCACAGATCAGCTGGCAAGTCACATGGTTTTGTTTTCATAAATTGCTTGTCACTACTCTGACAGGGGTTAATTAATCAACCAACAACACAGGTTTACGATTGTAACTACTGCTAATTGAGTCTCTCATTGCTTCCTGTTGCAGTTGGTATCATTATTGATGTCGGCTTTAAAGCAACTGAACCGGTGCTGCGTGACTGCCTTATTGTTGCCACCTGACCATAATATATCGCTTTCAACCTGTGAGCTCAGACTGAATGCTGTCAAAATATATGTGAAAACTCAGGCAATCATTATTTAATACACTATCCAAATTAGTGCCCACATTTTCGCTACATTCAGAAATAATTGCCACACTCGAGGAAATATCTTTATCATCATAATATGACTTTAATTAATACAATCTTTGTTAAATGAATTATCAGCTACCTAACTACTTGTACCCTCATTTTTAGTTACATAACTCTGGTTATCATTACTGCTTCCCTAAGAGTATTTACCCTTGACTAAAAAAACAATAATTATGTTATGCAGGAAGAGTTAGAAAAACATATAGCTTCAGTATTAATACTATTTATATTAATGGCTAGTGATTTTGAAAGTAATAATATCACTTCAAGTAATATATGTTGAAATAGTAATGAAGGTGTGAGTAGTGGGGTAAGTTGATAATTCATTTAACAAAGAATGTATTAATTAAAGTCATATTGTGATGGTAAAGATATTTCCTTGAGTGTGGTTAATACTTCTGAATATGACGAAAATGTGGGCTCCAATTTGATAGTGTATTAGATACCCATTGTGTGCATTTTCAAACATTTTTTTACAGCATCTGTGTCTGTATTAACATACAAACTGAAATCATCTGGCACAATTTTTATAGAAATTATATTATCTTTATAGGTGTAGGAACTTAAAACCACATTCTTTTCCTCCACTAAGGAGTCTGACTTATGGGCAGTTTATTTTGCCCAACCCTATGCTGTATTTTCCTTTGAGGCTGTTGGTTTTATATATATATATTTATATTTTAATTAAACTGCAGTTGAGCGAATGCTCTGGTGTCAATTTCCCCCAGCACCCATCTTCCCCCTTCCCTGCACCCAACTACATTTGCCCTCAGCAAATTTTAACTTTAAATTCTTTCAACATTTTTAGTTAATTATTAATCATTCATGACTGACCTATTCCAGGATGACAGTAAACCTATATTACTTCCATTAAAATTCATATCTAGTAATGACCGAGAAAATAAGAGAAATCAGGGTCAGAACCGATTAATTTCTATACTCTTCTTTTTCTACAACTGATTAGGGAGTGAAATAGGGAAGAGTTATAGATTGAGAGTAACTTAGATTTTGATTGGAGTAGATAGCTGTAAACTACTCCAGCAGTTCTGATCTAGTTTTTCCATGATTTTCCAAGATCACTCCAGGTGAATGCCAGGATGTTACCTAAAAATAGATCATGGGCGACTCCTGCCATATCCCGTATATCCCTTCATATTCACGAATGGTTACACATTAGTATAAATGCAATGCACCTTCTGACTCTGAGCTTTAGTGAATCATGGAGTAAAAATACTAATAATAACATATGTCTCTGTGAACTCCTTAGTAACATCACATGTGGACAAAGCACTAGACTTGTACAGTGATACCACAGGACAAATAAATCTGTTTGACAGTGACTGAATATGTCAAACATTTGGACAGCGACTGAAACTGACTGCTTGCTGTCACCGCACGTGTAGATAGATTCCACAGAAACATGGAAAATATTACAAAGAGTGACAACAGACATTTCTCGAGTATTAAAAATTCATTAACAATCAAATTGATACAAAAATAGTTACAAATTTTTCAATATCACTCAGCCATTATAAAACACCACAGAACGAAAGTTAATACTATTTACATGCATTTATTCACAACATTATCAACATAAACCAGTCCAACCAGTTGAGGAATTACCTTTCAAATATTGTGGTTCACATCACCGCTTACAATTACAAATTTTAATTAATATTTCATACGGAATACCGCATAGTACTGTATATCATTGGCTTTGATTCTCTCTATAAAGCAGTGTTCATTTACATGACGAATATTTGCAAATTCACAATTAGTCACAGAAAAACATAAAAATTCGTAATTAGTCAAATCCCATCTAGCAATACATAATTCTTAAAATAAAATTTCATAAAAGTGCAGGTTCCAAGTGCAGTAACAAGAGTTACAGAATGTGATGAGAGGTGATGTAAAAATTGTTATTGTATACTTATAGCGTAATGTACAATAAATTTGAATTTGAAATACAATTAAATGAATTTCTGTAATATTTAAAGAAGCTTACCAAAATCAATTAAGAGATTTTATCTCGGAAAAAAAACGATTATAAAATTAATAGCTAATGTTGAAAAACTGTAGAATATTAAAGTCAACCCTTGCATAGTTGCAGATAACAACCCTAAAGTTGCAAATTTTATGAGTGTCTTGTGATGTTAGCTATGATTATCAAGAATCTTCTTTACTGAAATTCAAATCATAAACATTTATTTACTAATACTGATACCTTTTTGAATCATGCTTGCAATACTATTGTAACTGTACAATGCTAAAATTGGTATTATTATTTTATTTTCCAGGTGTCATCATGCCATTCCCATTCATGATCAGCAGCAGCCTTACTCTTCTGAAATTTTTAGAAAGTCTTTTAAGAATTCAAGAATCCTTGTAATGCGAAAAAGTATTAATATCAGTGAGGAGCTTTGTAGTGGTGAAATTTGTAGAAAATCTGTTCTGATTTCTAGTCAACTTATAAGACATGAAATAGTTTATACAGGAGAACGTCCTTTTTCTTGTGGAGTTTGTGGAAAGTCTTATGTGACGTCTGGTGGTCTTATAAGACATAAAAGAATTCATACAGGTGAGCGACCTTCCCTCTGTGAAGTTTGTGGAAATACCTTTTCAAATTCTAGTCTCCTCCTACAACATAAAAGAGTTCATATAGATGACCGCCCTTATTCTTGTGAAATTTGTGGAATATCTTTTAAGGGTTCTGGTAACCTTATGAATCATAAAAGAGTTCATACAAATGAGCGTCAATATCCTTGTGAAGTTTGTGGAAAGTCTTTTTTGTACTCTAATAACCTTATAGCACACAAAAGAATTCATACAGGTGAGCGTCCGTATCCTTGTGAAGTTTGTGGAAAATCATTTGCGATTTCCAGTTACCTTATAAAACATAAAAGAAGTCATACAGGTGAGCGTCCGTATCCTTGTGAAGTTTGTGGAAAATCATTTGTGAATTCCAGTAACCTTATGAACCATAAAAGACTTCATACAAATGAGCGACCCTATCCTTGTGAATTTTGTGGAAAATCCTTTGTAAGGTATTGTGATGTTATAACACATAGAAGAATTCATACAGGCGAGCGTCCATATCGTTGTGATGTTTGTGGAAAATCCTTTGCCAATTCTGGTAGCAATATAAAACATAAAAAAGTTCATACAGGCGAGCGACCGTATCGTTGCGAAGTTTGTGGAAAATCCTATGCTAGGTCTAGTAGCCTTATAATACATAAAAGAGTTCATACTGGCGAGCGTCCGTACCCTTGTAAGGTTTGTGGAAGATCCTTTGCGAATTCCAGTGTCCTTTTTGTACATAAAAGAGTTCATACTGATGAGCGTCCTTATTCTTGTGAAGTTTGTGGACTGTCTTTTAAGAGTTCTGGTGCCCTTATGCATCATAAAAGAGTTCATACTGATAAGCGTCCTTATACTTGTGAAGTTTGTGGAATGTCTTTTAAGTGGTCTAGTAATCTTATAGCACATAAAAGTATTCATAAAGATGATCGTACTTAGTCTTCTGAGGTTTGTGGGAAGTTTTTTTACAAAGTCTAGTTACCTTATAAAACACGAAAGAGTATATGTGAACATCATTATTCTTGTTGAGGTTGTTTAAAATCCTTTGAAATTTCTCATCAATTAATAGGATATAAAAGTAATTATAAATGAGACTGTCCTTATTCTTTGGTAGTTTGTGGGGAAATCGATTTGCACAATCCTGTATCCTTATAGCACAGACGAGTTCGTAAAACTGAGCTGCTTTATGTTCATGAACTATGCGGAGAGTCATTTAAAGGGTCTGATGACTGTAGCATGTATACAAGAATTCATACAGTTCATCATATTCTTGTGAAGTATGTGTAAAATCGTTTACAGTGTTTAGTAACCTTGTAGCATGTAAAAGAAGTTATTGTAGGGAGCATTCTTACCATTGTAAAGTTGTTGGAAAATCATTTATATATTATATGATACATGAATATGTTCATACAGATGGGTGGAATTACTGTTGTAAACTTTGTTGAAAATATTTTGAGGAGTCTGATACAAAAGTAGACAGAGAGGGATTCACATGAATTAGTAGCCTTATACTTGAGAATTTGTTTATGGTATGTATGAGTAGTCGTATCCTTGTAAAATTCACAAAAGTCATTCAACCAGGCTTAAAAACTTATAGTGTATAATGTAGTTATAATATTTTCGCTTCCTTATTCCTGTGATGTTAGTAGAAATTTGTATGAATGGAGATGGTCATTTAAAGAACCTAGTCACATTAGAACATATTAATCCTATCCTAATGAGGGATCAACATTCTGGAGTTTATGGGAAACCATTTCATCTTTCTTTTAGCTGTAAGCTGTCTAATACTATTTATATAGAGCAAATGGCCTCTTGGGAATTTTATTTGATTTGGGTTAGTCTGTCTAGTAGCATCAATGAATAGCCTTATACTTGTAAACTTTGATGTGAACTTTTTATGATATCAAGTCACCAAGCTATACAGAAATGAATTCTTAATTTAGTTACATTCTTTAAAATGCTAAAGAAGCCATGTAAGTGATTTAATTTACGTTTGTGATGGTTGGGGAATAACATCTAAGTAGTCAACTAGCTATAAAACTCATGAAAAGGTTATATAGCTGAGCAGCTCTTTGCTTGTCACTTGCGGATAATTGTGTAAACAGTCACATGAACTTACACCTATACTTTTACGCCACAATATATTCATGAAGTTTGTGGTAAATAGTTTATATGTAAGACATAGTAGTACACACCTGATTGAATAACTTTAGACTTGTGGAGATTATGGAAAACATTATTAATCTTATAACTCATTAAAGAAGCCATAGATGTGAGCTACAGTATGTTAATAAAACTTTGTTAATATCATATATATTATCTTGTAACCCAAATAGCATATCATTATCCATTAATTAGCAGCCCTGACCTTGTAAAACTTTAATATTTTAGTTTGTCGTGACTTGTTGCCTTACAAATCATGGACGAATCCATTAAAGTAGGCATCAATTTCACAGTTAATTTTTTGAAGTTTTATTCACACTTTCTATTAATCTTTGTTGTGTTTGTGAATTCATTTTGCTGATGTATCATTTGGTTGAAACTTTTGCAGAAAATCGATTACTAAGTCTAATGAAATTGTGTTAATATTTTGTCAAATTCTTTCAGTTATTTTCTTACCTTGTAAAAATAATAATAACAATAATATTTGTATGTTGTGTTTAGAGTAATTTAAAGGACTGAACTTGTTGGATTTATTGTTTTAGTTTAGTTAGATAATATTGACTAATGATGCTGGTGATTGTATTTCTTTGCTTTTTGCTCGATGTGAATAAAAGATCTACAAAATTAATTTTTAATGTATTTTTTCTAATATTTATGTAACTAAAAATTTATTACTTTAATTATTTGTTTATTACAGTTTGTGTGTAATTTGTTACTCTGTGTGTACTATAAATATTGTTCTCCCATAAAACTTCTTTCTTTAATTTATCTTTTTCTGATTGCTTGAAATATTAATACTATTATTTGAAGACAGTCATCTGTATCAGGTATTTTGTGCAAAGAATCATTATTTCAATGTGACCACTATGATCAAGTTTGGTTTTTCAACATCTACATATATATACTCTGCAATTCACAAAATTGTGGGTGGCACAGGGTGCTCAGCACCAAAGCTAATGTTTTTGTTGTGCATTCCAATCCCGAAAGGTACGAGGAAAAAGAGAATTCATATAAGAATCTTTGCGGCACCTTATTTCGCTAATCTTATCTTTCCTGTCATTCCGTCTCATATAGGTTGGTGGACGAAGTATTTCACTACACTTGTTAGTAAAAGTGGGTGTACGCATGTTTACCAATAAGTTTAAATGAAACGCGTGTCGTCTATCTACCAGAGACTCCCAGCCTAGTATACTAATCAGTTCTGTGACGCTTTCATAAGGACTGTAGCAAGCGGTCATGAATCGAGCGGCTCTTCTCTGTACATTCTCTATGCTGTCAATCAACCCCTTATGAAACGGATCCCAAATGGCACAACAATAGGTCAAATGTGGACGCACAAGAGATTTGTACGCTATCTCATTTGTTCATTACAATTTTTCAAGATTCGACCTATGAATCGCAGCCTAGAATAAGCTCTACATACTAACGAATTAATGTGTATGTCCCATTTCATGTTCATTTGTGCTGTTACTCCCAAAGTGTATAGAGCATATATGTCTGTGGTATAGTCGTTTCTCAAAATGCACAATAGTTTTTGAGATATTCGCATTCAAATAAAAAATTCTTAATGTCGGCTGTTTGGTAAATTATTGCCTGAAATTGTCATGTGGCAGCGTAGGTCTATGCGGTAGGGTGTTAGCTTCATGATTATCTGACTCGAGTTCAATTACCCACAGAATTATATATGTTTATTTATTTTTATCTTCAGAAATTGTCAAACTTGACTTTTTTTAACTTCATTTACATACTTTTATTAAGTACAGATGTTTTCGCACCTGAGGAATTCGACGGAGCTAGTCGTCGAAATATTGTATAACATACATTTTTTACTTCCTACTGATATTAGATATGTAAAAGTTTGTTAGCTTGGATGTTTTTATTGTTTCACGTTGTAACGAGTGAATGGCTCAGGATAAAATTTAGAATAAAGTATGCGCTATCTATTTTTATCCCAAACGAAAAAGTAATTCCCATGGTATTCAAATACGGAATTCGTGTACCAATATCTGGTATCCCGGCCCGACACCGTCACATGCCCGGAAGAAGAGATGGAGGTGGACAACTGGTAGACGGCGGTAGCAACAGGGCAACTAGCGTCACCGCATAGCAGCGTTTCCGCCGCGGCCAATCAGAAGCGACTCGCCTAGTATAAATACAGCCGCGTGGTCCCACTTAGGGCAGTGCTGTGTTCACTGCTATTCAGTATCGTTACCGTCTCTCAGTGCATCTCATCGCGGACTTCGATCATCGCGCGTATCGGCCTGCGTTCGGTTACTCCTTTGGACTCGGATCAGTGTGCGTCTCGGTCTACGTACGGTTTCTTCCTTGGACTCTGCCCAGCTCATCTTGGACTTCGCTTGATCGTCTCCGGACGACGGCCCGTCCGCCGCGTTGAAATTTCGGCCGCCGTACGGACACAGCAAATTGGCGACAAGGAAAAAGGTTATCAGCAGTCATCATGGACGTCGTGACTCGCCTACTGGAACATCAACAGCAGCAGACAGCGGTGCTATAACAAACGCTCCAGTCGAGAAACTGTTAGCACAGGAGGCTAAATCATTCCAGGCTTCGGAAAAGTCGCACATCTGGCCTCCAGCTTTTCCACCATTTAATGACGCCAAGGAAGACTGGGATATGTCTCTGCATCGTCTAAAGCAGCATTTTACCGAGTTCCAGTTTACAGATGATGCCCTGCAACGCTCGCTGTTTCTATCGTGGGCGTCACCCGACACGTTCTTCCTCTTTCGGAAATTGGTCCCATTATCGGATCCAGTAGCCCATACATTCAAAGAAATGTGCATACTCTTAACAAATTACTATTCTCAAAGATACCACGTGGTGGCCTCCCGCCTGGAGTTCCTTCAGTGTCACAAACAGCCAGAACGATTATACCGGTCGTGGGTGACGGATCTCCAAGGCGTTCAGCCGCAAATACCCCTTCACTTGCACAAACGCAGAGTGCAAGGCCTCATATGCATACTCCCTGATTCGCGACGTCGTCGTACAGCTAGCTGCGGACCCAGAGGTGCGCACAGCGTCACTGAAGCTGGATAACCCATCACTGGAGGACATTCTACGCATCGCGCACGTCGTGAATTTGCTCTGGCTGCGAACGAGCGCCTCATGGCACGCCCGCAAGTAGCGGTGGTCAGAGCAACACAACCCTACTCCCGCGTACGAGGCACACCCATGGCGCCCTCCAGACGCCAATAAAGCAGGACGCCATTGCTGTCCGACGCATCTATGATGTCTGAACCCCTGAACTCCACCCCGCCGACGGATCCAGAGGCCCCTGCCGTCTTGTCCATAGTGCTTCACTACCCATTCTCGGGTGGATTGCCTCGACCGTTGGGCACATTGCACACGCTGTGGTAAAGAGGGGCACTTGCGGTCGATCTGCCGAAACCGGGCACTTCGTCCCAGTCCAGTAGCCCGCATGCATCAAGAATCGGTCAATACAGACCACAGCTCATACTGGCAACTCGTTCACACAGAAACTATTCTTAACTCGTAGAATCGCCAACCAGGATATCCGATTTCAGATGGACCAGGGACAACCGTCTCTCTGATCAACCAAGCCACCTACGGCTGACTCGGCTCCACACCGTTGTCTCCACCCTCACGGCGTTTAGTATTGTACGGGGATAGATACATCCCCTGCGGGGTCAGTTCTCCATCACGGCCGCCTACAAGCAAGTTACCAGATTAAATACCTTTCTTGTTGTGGACCAGCCCTCAGCTACTAATATTATAGGGCCAGACGCAATTAACGCATTTGTATTCTCAATCTCTGACGAAGTCCAGGTCATATCGAACTCGGTTCCATTCCAGGACCTGGATGATCTCTGTACACAGTTTACACCCATCTTTACTTCGGACTTAGGGGGCGCCTTAGACTTCGAGGCTCACATCACCCTTCGGCCAGGTGCAGTACCTCGCTTCTGCCATGCCAAACCCATTCCAGTCACCCTACGTGCTGATGTAAAACAGGAGCTTGGCCGACTTCGGAAGATTGGAGTAATTGAACCTATCAAGTCCAGTGCGTGGGCTACACCACTAGTCATTATCCGGAAACCTAATGGCACCCTCCGGTTATGTGGAGATTTTAAGGCCACAATTAAAGCCCAGTCTCAAATCGAAACATATCTTATCCCCTCGACAGGAAGAGCTTCTCACCAAACTTGTAGGCGGCGAATACTTCTCGGAGATTGACCTCACAGAGGCATACTTGCAGTTACCACTTGATGAGGAATCTCAAAACATCGTCGTCATCAACTAACCTTTCGGTCTCTACAAATACAAGCGCCACCCATTTGCCATCGCTTCCACACCGGCAATCTTCCAAAGATTCTTGGAACAGCTGTTGCGGCACATCCCGGCATGCGCAAACTACTTGTCACAGGGGCCACTCGCCAGGAACATTTAAAAAACCTCCGCACCTTTTCTATAGCTGCGGTGTCGTCTCGAGAAGTGTAGGTTTTTTCAGAACAAGTGGAGTATCTCGACCATTGGCTCAACAAAGATGGAATTAGATTAACAGATCGAAACGTGGCCGCCATAGACTCCCTACCACGACCAAACAACCTACCGGAACTACAAGCTTTCCTCGAAAAAATTAACTACTATTCAAAGTTCTTGCCTCAAGCAGCACATA
Source organism: Vandiemenella viatica (assembly GCA_031002005.1). NCBI lineage: Eukaryota > Metazoa > Arthropoda > Insecta > Orthoptera > Morabidae > Vandiemenella > Vandiemenella viatica. The sequence goes on along the minus strand of JARYHS010001113.1, from coordinate 3,949,637 downwards.
TTTCGCAACCCCTCAATCAGCTCAGAAAGAAGGGCTTTCCCTACAACTGGACCCTGGCTTGCCAATGAGCCATCGACCGGTCAAAGTGCATGCTGAGGTCTGCTCCTTGTCTAACGCCGCTCTCCCCTACACGGCCCCTAGTCGTGGCAGCCGACGCCTCAGCATATTGAATCGGGGCGGTACTCGCACATAGGAATGAAGATGGCTCTGAACAACCAATAGTCTGCGCCTCTAAGACATTGACTCCAGCGCAATGCAACTACTCGCAAATCAAGAAAGAGGCATTAGCAATAGTATATTTCATGTATATTTATTCGGAACAAAGATATCCCTAATCACGGACCACAAACCGTTGGTGGCAATATTTGGACCCCGCTCCAGCCTCCCAGAGCGAACGGCCCAACGCCTCCAACGATGGGCGATGTTTCTGAGCGCTTATAATTACACAATCCAATATAAGCCAACAGCACAACACTCCAATGCCGACGCCCTATCACGCCTGACTGCCGGCCCCGATCCGGAATTCGACCAACAAGAAGTGTTGTGTTTTCATATCGACACAGAGAGGAAGCGGACAGTGGACGGGTTCCCCATTACAGCGGCCCGAATCGCCTCCGCCACCCACCGGGACCCGATCTTGCGGCAGGTCCTGCGCTACGTCATCCATGAGTGGCCAACATACCTCGCGCGCAGAGTGAATAACGAACTGAAGACATATACTGACAATATGTACTTTTGCGCTACGACTAGCTATAGTTATATTTCATTTCGTAGCTCCTAAAGGTTTTAATACTCGCATTAGTTCTTTACACTAAGCTCTATATATTGGTGTCCGCTTCATAAATGATAAATATCTATATAGGTATTTTGGCAGTTTTAGCTCCTCCTGTTTTGGAGCCAAGCTTTATTCTAATTGCTGCTGTTGGCAACACTAAATCTCCCGGCGTTGTCTCTGTTGTGAACTCTGCTTGTTGTTATGGTGAAGCCTGAGTTCGCACAAGTTGTTTAGTTCCTGTGGTTTTACTGTTTTAGCGATGTCTTCAACTAAGAAAAGAAAATGTGTGGTTAGTGATGGGATGGTGAGGGATTTTCCATTTATTAGGCGAGGAAAATATGAGAGCACCGCGATTCGTTCGTAATGTGAAGTATCATTAGCCGTTAGCAGTGGTGGAAGAACCTCCATTACAGAACATGTCGATACTAAACGACACAAAAATATCGTGTTTCTCGTCAGTAACAAATGAGGGTGTCTCAGTTTTTCAAGACGAACATGCCAGATAAAAATGATATGAACACTGTACTTGAAGAAGGAATACTTGCTTTTCATACTGTGCGGCATTACCAAAGGTTCAAATCAATGGATTGCTCATATGGATTAATACAGGAGTTCAACGAGTCCAAGTTCACTTGTTCTAGAACAAAAGTTGAGTCTATTATAAATTTTTTGATAGCTCCATGGCCAATTGCAGAAACATTACGACAAATGCCGAAAGCGTCCCCGGATTTTGGTGAAAAAGTTCTGAAGCGTCCCCGAATTCGGAGAAAAAATTCTGGTAACCCTAACTTACATACTATATTGCAACCTAAAGCTCACTGAATTACATTTGTGATATTTAGAGGTAGTTGTGATTCACATAAAAACAGGAGAATTTAGTGGATCACAGAACTCGAACAAGTTTCTTGTACACAACCATAGCTTAACCATTCTGCTTTAAGTACCACATCAGCAAGAATCTGCATTTAAGTATTACAGTGGAATGCCAAATATCTCTGTGGTAGTTGGAAAGCCGTTTTAATTGCATTTGACGTTATATTGAATATATAAATTTGAACTTAATTTGAAACAGTTGACAAAAAACGCGTAGAAGAGAGAATATGTGTTGGGCTGTTTAAACCACTGTATTACCATTTACTATAGCTTTATACTGAGCGGTAGCATATAGTTAAATTAGGCAATAACGGCCTTCAGCTTATTTAAATTAAATAAAAATTGTCATTACTTTCGGAATAACAGCAGCAAAAAAAAAAAAAAAAAATTAAAAAAAAAAAAAATGTTTTGTTGTTTTTCGATGTTATTCACAGTTTTTTGGAAGGCAATTAAATAATTCTGTGATTATTTTGACAATTTTTTATATTTCTTTTAACTATTTCTAATTAATTTACAATCCATCTAATAGGCTAATATTGGATAGTCAAGAAACACGTCGCGTGACGGTTCTCTGTCTTTCCATTGCGGTATAAAGTGCCGCTGGTATATGCCCGTATTATTTTCATAATGTAACTGTTATTGCTTGATATTCATTTTTTGACTGATTTAATCATATCTTTATTAAAAAGCTATTTCTGAAAATTTCTATAATAACTTTACATATTCGCCGACCGAAAACATTAACTGATATACCAAACAAGAAGTATTGAGATTAATTGGAAGGCAGGAGGAGAATGAAGCGAGGGAAGATATTGGAGGAATAATTAATTGTAGTTAATGATCACAAACAGACACTCGATTTCAGGCACAAGCGAGATGGAAAAAAATATATACATATTTATGGGTAAGATAAGCACGGATTGGAACAAATTACCATGAAAGTGATGAATTCTGCAAAAATTTAAATACGCAAAGGGAAAAGTTAAGCGAGTATAAGAAAGAGGTTTTACGTGTTTGTAAGAATATTGCGCTGCTTTGCAATTGAATTAAATTAATATACTCAAAATTACTAAAATTTATGACTGACTATTTTAGTACTCAAGCTAACCTGTCATAATTAATTCCACCATTACCAGGAAGCATGAACAAAGCTTTGTTTGAAGTATAAACATTCTGGTGACCGCATTATCAATATGACTACAGGCAACAGACAGGGAGCTATTAATATCTGGGCAGCGACAAGTGAACATGTTTACCTGTTCCATAACAAGACGTTTTCAGTTGGAAACTGATCATGTTACAATTTCGTATTCTTGTTGTAGACGATCGTCTTCCACTGTCTCCTATCCAAAAAGGTTTATCTGTCCGTGATATATTCCCAGTTCCAGCCTCTTCTCTCTACGTCCTCCTTCAGTTGGTCTGTCCATCTTCTTCTTGGTCTTCCCACTGGTCTGTCGCCCACTATCCTTTTTTCCACAAAAGTTTTTGGTAGTCCTGTAATATTCATTCTCTTGACATGCCCAAACCACTTAAGTCTTGATGACCTAAGTCTCTCTTCCACTGATTCCCTTAGCTCTAGGTTTGATCTAATCTCATCATTCTTTATGTGATCAAGACTAGTTTTTTGGAGGGCCGTTCTAAGAAACTTCATTTCACGTTCTTGGATCTTGCTAACGTCCTTTTATGTTAGTGTGCATGTTTTCAAAGAATATGTGAGAATAGGAATGAGATATGATTTGTACGAGACAATTTTTGTTCTTCTGGTAACCTTCATCTCCCATAGTAAGCCTCGCACGGTACTGTAGTAGTTGGCTCCTTTGGTTACTCTATTCATTATTTCTAACTCACTTCTACCGTTACTAACAATTATGCTCCCCAGGTAGCTGAATTAGTCAACAACTTCAACTTGGTGGTCTTGTAATTTTATATGACAGTCTGTGTCTGTATTCTTTCGGCTGTATTTTTAGTGCTATTGTATCTTTTTTTATTATTATTCAGTTACATTCCACATTCTTCAACCTTATTATTCCACAGTTTGAATTTGTTTTGAATTCCTTCAGTTTCATCCCATACTGCCACATCATCAGCAAACACCAATGTCTGTAGATCTCTATTGATTTCTGTCTTTAGTTCTTTTAAGATGTTATCCATCACGCTCTGAAGAGGCGAAGGGCACTTTCTTGTTGTACTCCTTTGATTGTGCTAAACCATTCACAGTAACCATCCCAAATATTGACAAAGCTCTTGCAATTATTGCACAGTATCTTGCTAATGAGGTACTCTGGTATTTCAAGTTTTCTTAGACTTTTCCAGATAGTTGATCGAGGAACATTATCGTATGCCTTTTCTAGGTCCATAAAAACAATAATTATATTTTTACCTCTTTCCCAATATTTTTCTACCAGCATTCTCAAGACAAATATTAGATCTGTTGTGCTTCTTCCAGCCCTAAACTTATGTTGTTCCTCTTTTAAGTTGGGCTCTAATATTGTTCGTACTTTGGCTTAAACTATCTTTTCCATAATTTTGAGGCCGTGGGATAGGAGGGTAATACCTCTCTATGAAGTCTTCACGTGTTATCCGCCGTATGGTGTTGAAGAAATACAACAAAGAGCTTTATGCCGCTGGCTCTGACGCCATCTTCAGGTCTGATGCTATACAGGGAGCACCAGAGCTGCACTGGCGATGTCTGTTTTTTATTTTTGGGGGAGCACCCCAAAACCCGCTCCTCCAAGCATGGCGGCCTTCCTTTTATCTACCTCTCGCCTCTCCGCATGCATTAAGTTAGTAAATCTATACTGTAGGTGATCACAGGAACAGGATTGTGATGTATTCCAGGCGTCCGCCCGTTTACATGGGTCCATCGGATAAGATAGACAGAAACTTTTGAAAGAAGAGACAGGGCAGAGGGAAAAAAGTGCCAAGGTTTTACTCCTGGGAAAAAACCTCTGCGATAGTTAGGTAGGGAATAAGAGCGGCTGGCTAAGATACTGCCAGTACCGCGACAGATTCTATGCTACAAGGTTGGATGTATGAAGGGTTTGTTAGTTTTGTTAGGATATGGTATCATGCAACAACTACAGCTGGTCCACACACCGCCGCTGAGGTTGTCAGCTGGTGCCGCTCGCCGTCGCTGCTGTTGAGATGGTCCTGGAACATGCCGAATCGTTATAATTATTAACAGCTGTGTGCAACAGGTGTTGTAAGTGTTGGTGAGACCTGATTCGCACCGCCAGGGCGCCAGAGCGTAACCGCCGCAACGCGCAGAGCCTTTCCTCATCCCGGGAGTACACGGTAAGGGTTTCACCGACGGCGACAGCCACAGTGCTGCTAGATGACCACCCCCGACTTGCCCGAGCTTTAGGACGATGACGGACACCACCGCCATGACCACCCCTGCCAGCACGTGTCATCGCCACCGGGAAAGACAACCCCACCATGCTCATTCCTTGAAATGTTGGAGCAGGATGCATCGCGCTAGCCTGCCACGACTAACGTCAACCCCCATGGTGTTTACCACGCCGGATACTGTACTAGTGCTGTTTGTGGATTGTTTTCTTGGTGTGGCTGCCTTCTGCACCTGCAACCACACTGTAACCACTTTCCTTAGCCCAGTGACTACTTTGCAGGTTGATTAGGGAATGGGACCCTAACCCAAGTGGCCCTTGATGCAGTCGACAGATTTCTTACTTGTTTATGCATTATTTTTTTCCTATCTGTTGAGCAGCATTTTCGGCCGTGAGTGTTTAAATCTGTGGTTGTGACCGTAACTGCCTATAGTGAGTATCAAAGGATTTCGTGACATTTTGGATTTCCCGTACATGTTTATGGCAAGCGTCTTAATTACTTGCTGTATTGGCTCGAATCGGAAATCTCGGTGTAAGTCTGTTGTTCGTGTTCCCCAAGGAGCATTTGCTATGATCCTGAGTACTTTGTTTTGAATTAATTGCAGTCTCTTAATGTGAGACTTAGCGGCGTACCCCCAAACCGGAACTGCATACGTCTTAAGTAGCCGATTGAGTGCTAAGTACATTTTTCGGGCATTACCTCGATGTAGTGTGCTTTGTCTGTTTAGTATAGGGTATAGTTGTTTAAGTCTAATGTTTGCTTTACTAACCAAGTGTTCTATATGGAGTTTCCATGTTAGCTTCGCGTCAAATTTGACTCCAAGATATTTAACTTCGTTCCGGAAATGTATAGGTTGATTGTGTAGTGTTAGCGATCGACAGTGTTCGTGAATGCGTTTTTGCTTAGGTCTTCGCATTTAGCTACGTTGACTTTAATTCGCCATCGTGTGAGCCAAGGTTCGACTACGTTAAGCGCGTGCTGTAATCTACTGTTTATATGAGTTGGTTGCCGTGACTGTGCAAGATAGGCGGTATCGTCAGCATAAGTAGCTTGCATCGTTTTGACTGTGGTCGGAGCTTTATTGACGTATTGTGTGAAGAGCGGAGGGCCTATTAAACTTCCTTGAGGCACTCCTGCTTGTATCTCCTGAGGTGTGCTTGTTGTCAACGTAGACGTGGAACGTTCGGTTAGTGAGGTACGAGTGTATTAGGCGCACCAGTCCGTCCGGGAATCCGTCGTCACTGAGTCTACGAATGAGGCCGTTGTGCCAACGACGATCGAACGCCTTCTCGATGTCCAGGAACACAGCCCCGGTAGACGCAGACATATTTTATTCCCTTGTTATGTGCTCAACAACACACATTAATTGTTGTGTTGTGGAATGGTGCTTTCTCAAACCGAATTGCTCCGGCTTCAGAATGTTATTGTCTGGTAGTTGTTGGGTGAAGATGGATCTTTCACCGGCTTTCTGGCGATGTCTGACCTCCTCGCGCCTTCATGAGGCCTGGCCTCTCCCCTCCACACGCTCCGTCCCGCGGGTCCCGTATTGCGCTTGGCGTCGTTGATTGGCTGGCGGAGCGACTGTCAAAGCCAATCACGGCGAGATGAAAACTACATTTCCCGGCTGCGCCTCGCTACCTCTCTGATTGCAATGTGAATGTTTTGGAAGGGAAAGAGCCGGTTTCCACGCGTCACTAAGCCAAAGATCTATGTCCCTGTTAACAGTGTTATTTATCCAGCCATATTTGTAACGCTTCTTTGATAACCGACTCCTAGTAGAAGGAACACTTGGCCAGCACCTACACATTACCGAAGTCCATTTTGTGAATGTTTTCTATCACATGATGGGCGACTGTAGACTTCTCCATCTTGAACAAGCGGATGTTGTGTTCATGCTCTGCCACACGAGACTTGATAGTCCAGATCGTCTGACTGATGTAGACTTGCCACATTGGCATGGTATGCTGTAAACACCTCGAGTCATCAATCCCAAATCATCCTTCACGGGCCGGTGCCAGTCACGGATATAGGTAGGAGAACGGAATATGCTCTTGATTCAATGCCAAGCCAGTACCCTGCCTATTTTTCCCAAGATGTTACCTCAATATGGGGTGAAGGCCTGAGCCTCTGGCTGAACTTCTGTGTCTACTTTCCGTTTCTTTGCTTTTTTTTTCTAATCGCCCGCTCTTTTACTTGATCGGAATAGCCATCATGGTCATCCTACAGCTGTTGCGCCGTTTCTCGAACCCACCTATTTCACCTACAGTGGGAGATTCTATGAACAGATGGATGGTGTAGCAATGGGGTTACCTTTGTCGCCGGTGGCTGCCAATCTCTTCATGGAAGAATTCGACGATAAGGCGATCGAAGAATCTAGTCCACGCCGCCATGCTTCTATCACCCGGCACAGAAGAACACCAAACTTCACACGTTGGTGCACAGAGCAAGGAAAATCTCCGACGCGGAGTGTTTGCCATCCGAGCTTGAATATCTCCGCAATACTTTCAAGAGGAATGACTATTCCGATCGAGGAATTGATTAGAGATTGTGCATTCCCACCTCTCATACCTTACCGGCCAAGTCCCGATTATGAGAATTTATTCCACTACCAGGAATCGAACGAAATATTTCATTCCCTCACGCCATAACAGTGTCAATGGAGCACACTCAACGAAAATCTTTGTTTGAAACACAATATGGAGAAAACAAATGTCCAGTCAAGCACTACAGGTCTAGTTGTCCTCTTAATCTATGTGCACACAAATGAGAATTTGTTGGCCCTTAATTAATATGTCCGTTTTGAACATAGCGGAGGTGCAAACGAATGTCTTTCCTGCTGGTACTCCTGGTACTGTTTAAATAAACTTTTTTATTTCTTTGCTTCAAAATTAATTCACTATTGTTATGTCAACAACCAAAGACAGTACAGATAGTTTTGATTTCTGAGCAGCAACATTAATTGCAGAAGTTAAGACAGTAAGTTGTTATAGTTTATAACAGGAAAAGAGAAGATATAGTTTCTTATTATCATTATTGTAAGTTCCCTAAATAGAGAACGATAAGCAATTTTGATTGGTTGTTTCAATTTTTCTTTGGTATGTTCTTGTCGGACCAATTCTTTCGCTGATGGCTTTCTTCAGCAGTTCAGATGCATTTAGATCTTTCCTTCCCAGAAGTTCACTTTCTTCTTAAAAATCTCTCTATGTGTGACGTCTCCCTTAGCAATGCCTGCAGACTTCAGGTCTTTCTCCACCTTCTTCATCCATGTGGTTGTTGTTTTTACTGTTTGTGTGTATTCTAAAATTTGTCTTGAGATTCTTTCCTTCGGAAGTCTGATCAGGTGTCTATAAAATTTCAGTCTTTTCTTCTTCATGTCTGATTATATGTTTGAGATTTTCGTTGTAGTTTCTAGTTTGATGATTATACTGTCCATCTTCATTCACTCTGGGTCCTAGGATTTTTCTGATAATTTTTTTTTCTCTCTCTCTCTCTTGATTTGTTCTGTTGCTTTTCTAGTGTTCATTGCCAATTTTTTACTTGTGTATGTGACTGCTGTCTGAATTACTATGTTATAATAACTTAAATAGGTGTTATCTAAAATACAGTTTTTGTTGTAAATATCTTGTACTAACGAAATTGCTTTCTTCATCTTTGCGTAATCTTGCATCCTGTGCCTTTCCATTCTACTCCTGTTGGTTCTCAGATTTCGCATTGGTATTTAAACTGTTTTACCCTATTGATTTCACCATATTTTTTGTTTTTCTGTTTTGTTCCCTACGCATTTTTAATCCTGTTGTTTCTGTGAATTTCTTGAGGATTTCTATTTTCATTGTGGCCACTCCTTTGTCTGTGATGATGGCTAATTTGTCAGCAATTGCCAGATATAATATGTGTATTCCTTTTATCCTGATTTTTACCAGTGTCCACTTGTTTTCTACTTTCAGTTGTTTTTTTCCCATTCTGTCATTACTTTATCTAGTACAATGTTGAAGACTAGTGGTGACAATCCATCTCCCTGTCTTACTCCTATTCTAATTTCGAATGGTTCAGATATTTCACCCATGAATTTAACTTTGATTGTGGTTTTGGTTAGTGTCTGTTCTATCAATCTTCTGGTTTTGTCGTAGCAATTTCGGTACACTTTTCTGTTGTGTATCTGTTTTGTGCACGATCTTCCAGGTCTGAACCCTGCTTGTAGGTAACTGTTTTCTTCTAGTTATTCTTGTGTTTTTTTATTTTTTTTAACAGACATGCAGATAGTATCTTGTACTGACTGGCAGTAGCAAAATCCCTCTATGATAGCTCACGTCAGTTCTATTTCCTTTTTTGAGAAGTGAGTGGATCAGTGCACATTTCCTGTCTGCCACTATCTTTTCATTTCTACAAATTTCTTGTATTATTTCTTTAATCTCTTTTAATGTTTTGGGTCCTACGTTCTTCAGCAGTTCCAGTATTATCCCATCCTCTCTTAATGGTTTGTTGTTTTTAAGTTTCCGAATGTATTGGTAAATTTCTTCTTGAGTTGTAGGTTCTGTTCCCACTCTCTACTGTTAAAAATCTATTTGTTGGTTGTGGGCAGCTTAGCAATTTTGAAAAGTATTTTGCTAACTCTGCACAACTTTCTTTGATTTTAGTGCCAATTTCCCATTGTCTTTCCTGAAAAACGGATTTTGTGCTGTGTACCCTCTGATTTGGTTTGCAAAGGTCATGTAGAAGTCTTGCATGTTGTAGTTCTTGAAGTCGTTCTCTATGGAATTCCATTGTTGGTTTAGGTACTCTCTCTTGATTGTCCATATTGTTCTTGCTGTTTGTATAAGTGATTACTGTTAATACTATCACAGTGAAAATATGATCAACTTTGGCATTTTATATGAAAAAGGCTTACATGTAGCAGAAGCTTACGATTCGGCTGATTAGAGGTTGGATTTTTATGACAAGTCATACTTTTTTCCTGCCTTCTTTTTGAGCTATAACGCTGAAGTAAACACTAATTCAACATTTCTAATTGTATTTAAATATATTTTATATAGCATATAAATTAGGGTTACCAGAATTTTTTCTCCGAATCCGGGGACGCTTCAGCACTTTTTCACCAAAATCCGGGGACGCTTTCGACATTTTTTGTCCTAATGATGCAATGCACGTTTATAAGTTTTATGATGATTAAAGGTTGTGTTAACTTAAAAGAAACATGGATGTAGTCTTCTCGGGAGACTAGCCGAGTGAGTAAGATGTTTCCACACGATATTTCGGCGATCTCAGACTCCGTCGCCATCTTCTGGTGAAGTCATGGAAAAGTTTGTTAATATAGTTAGCGTTGCTTGAACTGTTTCTGTACTCATTCTGACGCTCTGTGATGTCCCCATCATGTTCATTGAGGAGAAGACTCTCTCTACAGATGTGTTACCCCCAGAAAGACACAAATACAGTTCTACTAAGTTGCGAAGCTGAAGATATGGGACCATTTTGTTAGAAAAATGTAAATAAAGTTAATTCCATCTTACACCAACACTGGATTCATTCCATCCGTCTACTTTATCTTTTGACACAAATTCCTTTAGAGAAGAAATTTCATTGATTTCTTTCTTTAAACGAATGCATTAGCAAATCAGGGCTTTTAAAAAAAGTATATCTAGATTTTTTTTAAAATCTGGGGTCAACAGTAAAAATCCGGGGACATTGCGGGGACGAAATCTGTCCGGGGACAAAGAGCTAAATACGGGGACTATCCCCGGGAAATGGGGACGTCTGGTAACCCTAATATAAATGCATATTCATGCCATTTTCATAGTTTTTATAGTTATGATAATATTTATCAACATATTTTGAGGAAAAATCTGGTAATTTTTTAACATTACCAGGAATTCACTAGAAGCTATAGATGAGAAGTAATTAATACAATTATTCACAGAACTGTATCCTATTATACATTGGAGGAAAAAAATAGTTGTCACTGAATTGGTTACCAGTCACGAATTAAAGGTATTAAACATTAATGTTCCGCACACCTTTTGATCTCAACAATTCAGCAGCAGCATGCCTGTCAAGCCACATCAATCAATGTTACATTGTGGACAATACTTTTGAAACTAATCTTTGGTATTAAATCTGCAACAGACTACCATACTGGAAAGAAAATTTGCAGAGTTATGTAAAGGAATTTGGAGAGGATTATTTTAGCGCAGAGGAGAGAATTCTTTTCTGTAAATTATATGAAATTAAAGTGGCTTCAACAAAACAATTTATTTTCACAATGCTGCAGTAAATGTTTGGAAGCAAATTTTGCTGTATACATGACAGCGACACTACTACATAAAGTAAATAATGTATAATTGAGCATGGTTTGCTGTATATTAAATTTAAATGTATTTTCATATTTTATTATTTCTAGGTCGTATTTACCAAAAGGTCATATTTGCATACACATTTCTCTCTCTCTCTCTCTCTCTTTTTTTTTTTTTTTTTTTTTTTTTTTTTTTTTTTTCATAAAGATCCAAACCTATTGAGATACATTATCTGTCAAAAAGTAATTGGGCACATGTAAAAATAGGTAATTTGGGACGTCAGTTGACCTGTCAGGTTGCAATATGCAGGCCAGTGTAGAACCAGTTGACAAGCTGATGATCCAAAGCATAGAGGTACGTATCGTACTCCGATGAGGACGAGATTGTGAGCTGCCACGTCAGTGGTCTTTCTAGCCGGGAGATTGCATTGAAGGTAAACAGGCCCAAATTAATGATCTTATTTGTCCTATATAAGTTAAAGATCAATAGGCATTGTGCCAATATTGCACATTCTGGGCAACCTCAAATTTTCTATTGACATACATCGCAGATCCCTGAAACACAAAGTTGTCAAAAATACGGCTACCATCTGACAGAAGTTTTATGCAGAAAAGCAGAAGCTGGTTTCTATTGCAACTTTGCATACAGATGCACACCATCTTTGACACTTCAGACACAGATGCTGTGCATTTGTAACCTCCACTGAGCCATTAACTTGATGGTGCATGAGTTGCTACACTGTTCTATCAGATGTACACTATATTTGGTTACTGTGGTTCTGCATTTCCCTCTTATCCAAAAGTATATTGTGCCTAATATGCTTCTACTTGGTGTTCAGCGAAATTATCCTTATAGATAAATCCACCTGAAAATGTTGGACAGAATTGAGGAAAGGGAAAAAATGGATGAATACAATTTATAATTTCTTTATTGTGTATACGAAAACACCTATCCTATAAGCAGGTAAAATAGAAATCACAAAATACAAACTTATGTGAACTTTCATCCTTAAGGCACTGTTGAAATATTGTCTACTTAATCAGTTATCTCCTTAAAACAGTTATCATCAATGACCGTTTCTTTCAGCAGTAAATTATTACTCTAAAAGCTTGGGCAAAGTTTAAGTACATCTGGCTCCTTCATACATTTTTCAATTAATTCAGTAGCTCTTGAGATAAAAATTATTGAAATAAAATATATATATGTATATACATATATATCAAAATTCAGATAGTCCGTATTTTCCAATGTTTCTGGGGTTACTAAAAAAATACATAAGACAATATTTCACTGTATACATTTTCACAAGTAAATGTCAGTTTCAATTTGCAATATAGATTAATTAGTATGCCAGCAAATCCTGGCTTTTTTTAAATATAAATACAGTAAATTTATTTAAATTTATACACCATAATAGAAAAATGAGTACTTTGAATACTGATTCTCTAGAAATTTAAATTATATTGCAATGTGTCACATATAACAACCTCAATTAGTTATAAACAGTATTGTTTTCTCTGACCTAAAGTATTTTGTTTCCAACAAAGTAGCAACACTGAGCAGCAAGAAATGGTAAAAAAAAAAAATTGTCTAAACAGACTACAATGCAATCTACAGTTTATCACAACAAATGTGCTGGACATAAACTGCAGTCACATTTGAAGCATAAGTTCCAAATATGTCAGCTTTTGGATTAAATTTTCCAACAGTAAAAAATATATCTGATTTGCTTATATTTCTCTACAATCAACTGTAAAATAAGTTGAAATTTTAGGTGCTAAGTAGAAGATCAATAGCTTGGTGATGGCTAAACATATGCCCTGAATTTATCACAGATTTTAAGCTCAGAATTTTCAGAAAAAGCTATAATTTTACAATTACATTTTTCTGTTTAAATTTATTATTCCAAATATCTGAATGAGGGCACTTTTTGACATCTTGAAGAACTTGGTAAACTATTAAAACACAACAAATAAAGAACAAAAACCTTACTGCCATATATTTATTACAAAACCCTTACAGATATCACAGAACATTTCCATGGCACTTATTTTCACACAAATATTTATGCCACTCTTGAGGTTCATAATATTCTAATAGAAGGTCTATAACATGATGGTTTACAATTAAACCATTAACTCAATTAATTTAAAAACAATCAAATGTTCCTCATACATTGTATTAATGAAGCAGGGAGAGAAAAAATGTTTAGAAGAACTTTATTAAAATTTTTAAAAGTAAAAAATAAGTAGGGGGAATTGATAGGGAATTATCATCATTGATTTATGTTACAACGTTAGACCTAATTGTTTTTTTATTTCTATAAATACGTATTTATAGGGCTTTTTTGTTATGAAATTTCGTGTTTAGAGTTGTTTTAATATTAGCAATATTAACCTGAAAACTATTTTCTCTTATTTAAGTGAATAAAATTTATTTCATTCAATATTTTGCTATTCATTGCTGGCAGTAGTACAATTCAGCCGTTATAGTTGATTTCTGTTAAATAACTTATCTTAAAAAATTTTCCCATAAATAATCCGTATGTTAAACTGACCATATTCCTTCTTAGAAGCTGTGATACTGTTATTTACAAAAGGTATTAACTCAAAGGCTTTCCTACATGACACAATATTGACTGAACTTTTTTTCCCATTTTAAAGCCTTACTATGTTACATTGAGTAACTTTAGGTACTACATGAAGAGATATTTTTTAAAAAAATAATATAAAATCTTACATTACATTAATTAGTTAGTTGGTAGCAAAATTATGATTTGAGTAGTAACAACGTAAACAAATAAACCAACCTCTCTTAAGGATATGGATCCACAAACTGCTTAGTATTGTGCATAAAAGATTTTGACACTGCAACTTGCAAGAAAAATGAAAAAAAAACTATTTAAAATTATAATTTACAGTGGCATCGAACTGGATGGCTAGAATAGAATATGAATGTGGTGCCTTTTGAGTAATATGTCTGGACACTACATACAGCTTAAGGAGTATGAACCAAAGCTGCATTATATTACAAAGATCCTAGGGATTACAAATAACTATAACATAAAAAAATATAAAGTGTGATTTTTAGATTCCATATTGCACTACACACAACAATCCCAGAAACTTATAAGTACATGTTAAATATTATTTGCCCAACAATCTAGCAAAAATCTAAAAATAACTTTATTCTCATTCAAATGTCATTGTAATCTCGAAAAGGCAGCCAATCATATAACAAGCGATTATTCACATTCTCACTTCATCGTCTGCAGTGTTAGAGAAGTCGGTGTCACAATTCTCTGATTTAACTCTGGCCAGTCAGATTTATATCTAAAATTCACTTGCAAGTGTGGCATCTGATCGCGTAGTCTTTTTACTATACTTTCAGCTACCTTGCAATCATTTAAATTCAGGACCCTGCAGGCAAACAAACTTTCTTTATGAAAAAGTCCACTTTAATTTTCACCATCACATACTACCTTGCTAAAATTAAAACACAAGATTGTAATAAGTGTTATAAAAAAGTACGTAATGAAAAGAACTTGCAATTTTACATTTATAAATCCTATACAAAGACACAAATACAAAAGTCAAATATGTTACAAACTGGAGGACAGCTTACCTAAAACAGATTAGCATGAAACAATAACCGAATCTTTCATGCAACAATATAATATGACAATGGTTAAGATAAAATGGCCACTGGTGGCACTTTGGTTAGTATTAGAGACTAGGAACAACACAAAGAAAGTGAGGTCATATTTACATAGAATAGAGTAAATAACAAATCATGCGGATAGTAGACCCATCACTCAACACTGATGAAGACAGCGATATACACATTTAACAATATTTCTGTCTAAAAACTTATTCATGTACAGAGACAAGCAAAGGCAGATGTGCTCATACGGGGACTCGGTTGTGAAAATAAACAAAATAAATAAAGAAGGGAGCAATAATTGAAATGAGTATACAATATAAAAACAAATAAATAATAAGGATAGGGAAATGAGCCACCACTTACCTTTAGATGATGGATGTGGGGTGCGAACACACAGTAAAGACACAAAGACAAATAATAAAGAAATTTTCGGGAAAAACCCTTCATCTACGGGAGAACATTATGAGGGGTGGGTGTGGCTGGAGACTACTGGGGAAGAGGTTGGTGTAACGTAACCATGAACGTTACGGTTATATTTGGAGTGGATAGTGTAATCTGAGAGGTATGTAAGGTCTTTGGCGGTGGGCGAGCGCCGAGCGCGGTGAGTCGGGAGTCAGTGATTGTCAGTGGTAACGTACAGAACAGCCGGCGGGAACGGAAGGTTTACGGCAGTGTGTTTTATCCCGTGAATACATCGTACGACGGCTTGGCGTGTGTTCCGGACTAAAGAACACTGTGGGATGTGTGCTAAAGTATGTGTTGGACTATGAAGGTTCTTCCGAGAGACCTGATTCAATATAAACTGTGTTTAGTAAACCACTGCAGAATCGGACTATGGCGATTGTTTGTTAATTAGTTTCGAGAATTGTGCTCACTGCTTATTTAGTTGTTTTGACTGTACTTGAATCTGCTATCTTCGGTGACGAAGAAACATTAGTATTATTGTCTGGTGGCATGCTTGTTGACTGTGTAGTCTCAGAGGAATAAATCTACGAAAACTAGTACGCATATGTGTTCTTCTTCTGTGACTTTAATTAACCAATTAGCATAGCCGAAAGACTGGCGACCGCACGGCAAAACGAACCTTTAATTAAAAGAGTAATTAGTGGTGGAAGAAAGCTTAAGAAAAATCGTGTTAGGAAGTGTAGCTGCCCAATTGCTTCAACGAACTTTTAACTATACAAACACGAATATCGCGAGTAGACGTTACATGGCTCAACGTGACAGGACAAGTTGCAGTTAAAATTGTTAAGGACGGACAGTGATTAATATTAAAAAAAGTGCTGGAAATAATAAGCAGTGAGTAGAGCGGGAAGACAACAATCGGCGATGGTACGGCTACTTCGAGGTGGCGAGTGCACAACAATGTAATAAACGAGAGGACCCGAGCTTTCACGATCGGAACCGAGCAACGCAGTCTGACGGGAAGCCTCGCCAGAGCAACAACTCGACACCGGGGGCAACGCGACAGCGGAACAACGCGGGCACGCAGAAGCGGCGCGGCGTCATTGCGGTCAGCAACTGAGATTCTTCGAAAGGAAAGTGCGAACAAATTTTTTTAATTAAAGAAAGACACAAACTGACATTAAAATAATAATAATAATAAAAAAAAATATATACTGTTTCGATTGGAATCACATTTCCGCGGTAGTAATTATTTCTTTTGCATTAAGGAATCTTCAAATGAGCTACTGACTTTGCGGATTGCAAATTTTATGCATGCAAGCATAATGTTATTCTGTTTTGGGTCAAGTTATGTCAGTTTCTGTTAACGAATTAATTTGTAGATTTTTTTTTTTTGATTTTCCAAAGAAGTGCAAGATTTATTTTTCAGTCTTTGTAAAAGCACAAACCGGCACGAATAATTCGCGATTTTTTTTTAAGAAAAAAATTAATTATTATTATTTTTGCATATTGAGTAACAGAGGTTTTTTACCTTTTCTTTCGTTAACTTATTAAAGTTGAAATGCCGGACCACTGTGGTAGATTTGCTTAGCAAATTATTTTTCAAGGAAAAAAAAAAAAAATTATTTTATTTTGCTGTTAATTGGAATCGGAAAAAAAAGGATATTTAATGTGGAAGTAATAACAAACCAGATATACGCCAGCTGTAGTTGAACGGGTTTGCTTCAAGAGTTTTGATTTCATAGATAGAGATTTCTGTAGAGTTTCCGTAATTTTTTTGGTCATTGATAGTAGTGTATGTATTCAATTGAAAGTGTATTTTATGACATGGTGTATATCTTGTTTGGTAGTTAAGAGATTTGGAAACAGAATTTTACCTTTTTTTGTGCTAATGTATACTGGTGTATTCTGTTTGCTGGATTGACGGCGTTGGTTACTCTTGTCTTTTCCTACAACGGAAGATTGAATTTTTTTGGGTGAAATAATTTTCGTAATATGGCATCTGAGGTAGAGGGTGGTGTGAATGGAGAGATGGGTGCTGGGAGGTGAGTCCCTTGGTGACGCCACCAGTGTAGACATTAATCAGTCATC